>JABVZY010000376.1:848459-858976 GCA_020883555.1 Drosophila nannoptera | reverse complement strand
GAATTATCATTTCCCCTTCCGTAATCACCGCGCGACACCATGTTTTACACTTTTATTCACACCGCCAGATAATATTGTATATGCACTTATCTCAACAAAAATCATATTTGTACACTTGCGCATGCAAATGGTTTTGTTTAAACCGAAATGTCTCTATTTTGTTGCTGGTTAATATAGATATTTTAGTTTTTGCACGCATATACACTCATATCCATCATACAAATTTTCACTCTCGATTTCTCAAGTGTTCTTAGCTTTTTGCATAGGCTTGTTGATTCATTTAGTTTTAAGCCTAAACATTTTGTATATTAGAATTTTTTTTTTATTTAATATTTCTTTATTCTTTGAAGTCGGCTACAAGAGCGCTCGCGCGCTACTTGCCTTGTATGTATGTATGTACATATATGAAAGATGTTGTATACAATGATTCTAGTAGCAATAGCCATCTCGCTTGCACTTGTTTTAAAAGTGCACTTAATATTGCGTGTTTCCTACGCGTTGTGTACGCAGCAACAGCTACAGCGCTACACACATCGATACACATTACATACAATTCGTTAAACAATCAAATTGATTTTCATACATTTTTCGTTTCGTCCAGGTGACATTATACAAATACATGTATTGCGAATTCATTCACTCTCATATAACTTAAATACTGCATAAAGCATTTGCTAATTCTAAAACTTTCTGACCACAAAATCGAACACGAAAACAGTGAAGTAATGTAATCGATTTCTGTGTTTTTTGTGTAAATCGATTATCTATATGTGACAACCACAATTGTAATCGAAAGCAATGCAGAGTAGGATAACAAAAACTTGGAACATGCGAAGGAGTTATTTTATAGATATATATCGTGATATATTTTTTTCATTTCAATAACAATAGACTACAACATATTAACAATTAAAAACACTATAAACTAGTATTCTATATAAAACAGAGAAGAGAAAATATGTTTGACTGTATTGAAAAAGATATATATATGTTGTTGCTGTTTTAATACATTTATTTATATTGTTTTTGTTATTCATATATAAATGCCATATGCCTTACGTTTCTTTACATATGGGTATATCTAATAACAATTTTAGTAAGTGTTGTACATTATGAACTTTTAGATTTCAGTGTATCGACGTTCCATTCCATTCTATTCCGAGCGTTCTAAAACTTTTTTAAATTGATAAAATTTATAATTTTAAAATCGTGGTACGAAAATGATTACTATATCACATAAGTGAATAAAACCGTTTTTAAGGTCGGTTTTATTTTGTTGTTGTTTTGGATATTATTTTTCTGGCGTGACTGTTGGCTTTGATGACATTTTCATTTCCACTCGCTTCAAAATTCCATATATTCATAGTGGTCTTTCTGGGGCCTTTGCAATAATTTTGAAAATCTTGGGTAACAAAATCAGCAAAACTCATTGAACTCAGCCGCACCAAATTTTTAAAATTTATTTTTGGATAAGGTGCTAATCTTACAAAAATATCGCTTCTAGAATATATTACAATGCTTGTGATATATGAAACAATTCCGAAATGTGTTTATTAGCTACGTCAGAAGCCAAAATGTTACTGTTAATGATTGGTTCGTCAAATCGACCAAATTGATCTTTTATTCAAAGCATTATTCCAACGTATTCACTGTGATCTTTTAGAATTTCAAACCAGGAAACTTGTACTTCTCAATATATGAAAAATTAATTTCTCTTTAGAAATACCTATGGTTCTGCATCCAATTCTTATAAATGTTGATATATCGGAAATTATTGTTCTGTCCCCATCATCGTCTAATCATATGTAAACTTGAAAACTAATTCAGGTATATTGAATGTTGCAGCTTCAGTATAATTTAGATTTCGATAAATTTACACATGCATAGAAATGATGAATCGATACATTTTAAATCGTTTCGAAACGAACTAGTACTATTAATGAACTAGAAGTGTAAGCGCAACAAAAATAACATTTACGGGAAGTTGAAAATGTGGAGAGCACGCAGAACACAAATAAAACAAAGAGTTATAAAATTCTAAATCGTATACCCGTGGTATTCGAATTATTTTATGAATTAAATAACAGAAACATATGCAGAAACACAAATTTGTAATATCACCAGCAAAACAACAACTAAACTTTGTTGGCGCATTAACATCATAAACAAAATACACAAGGCAACTTTATCAACCCAACAGAAATAACCAGCTAAATAGTGTTATCAATTTTACACAAGTGACAAATGTGCGTTGCAAAATATTAGATAGGTATGATTAACAAGCGTTTATGTCGCAGTATATATAAACAGTGTAGTATTCATTCACGTGTAAATAAATAGATGCGTATTAGTTTTTAATTTAGCAGCGTCAGCCGTTCTGTTGATTTGCATGAAGAATATTTTATTTTTCAATGTTATACTCGTGATTTTTCTATTTATCTATAGCATCAGACTTTCGCCATAACAATGGGCATGCCAAATATTTTGTGTGTCATTTAAAGTACACACACTCATTAATACGTACATACAGATGTTAGCTTCTGTGTTTGTATGTATGAATATTTATATCTCACCCCAAAGTTAGGGTTTCTTTTGGTTATTCCTTCGTTATATTTTAATAACTAAGTCTTTCAAATATAAGACGCAAATTCAATTAACCTAAAATTGGCGCAATATTATTTCTCTGTCAACGTAAATGTGCATAATCATTTCTGTGCGAATCTCTTCAAGCTGCAAAGTTTTGAATGACAAATATAACAGAATCAAAAGTTGCTTAACAATGTAGTCAATATTTGTATATTTTGACTCAATAGTTGTGATTCACATCAAAATGTTTTGTATATTTGACTTGCAGATGTTGCATTCTCGACGGCGATTGCTATTAGTACATTTTATCGCTATTATTGTTGTTAGGCAAATAAAATAAAAATCTATTGCTTACGTTAGCATATATTCATTTAGTTTTCGATTTTTTGCAGTTTCCTGGCTAGCGACAAACTGCACCGTTGAAACATCCCCTCCCCTACCCCACATTAGCTGCAGAAGTTTGCAAAATTGGTGAGTTCGAATAACTGTTTCATTCCAAGAGTTGGATATATTGATTTATTTTTAACGCAGGTTCTTAACACATCGATGTGGTAATTAATCTGGATGTAAAGATAGGATGCATTTGGATAATTCAAAACCCATATGACGTAAATTAATTTTTGGTTGAAGAAGCTGTGGCAAAAAGATATATAAATTCGATATTCTAAAATACATAATATTTAGTGGGTAAGTGGTGATAACTAAATTTGTTATCGATATATCGAAGGCATTGATAAGGATAACTAGGATACAATCGGGCCTGAATGCAAACAAATGATGTATGTAAGCTTAACATATTTTTTATATTATTGAAATAAGTAGTGAAATATTTGAACATAACTCTGTTGGAAGTATATGTTTATATTAATATCTGTAAAATTGTCTATATATGAAGAATTAATTGTGAGCAAAAGCCGACGAGTTCGTGGCATATCGTAAAAATTGATATAGAGTATAATCAAAACATAGGCAACCAATTCCACAATGAACGCACGTTCACAGATATTTGATCTTACCATGGAAGGTCGTCAGGTGGACGAAGCTGTAGCTAGCATCTTCCATACGGTACTTTTTCATCGTTGTTTAGGCAAATATATGTATACTGGAGATGCCCAATATTCAATAGGTACTGTGGGCTACTCCGATGTTGATTGTGACTTTATCGACTTTACCTATGTTTGCTGTACCTCGGATAGTCTTACGCGAAAAGTGAAACGTGCCATTAACATATTTAGCGAAAAGTTACGGTCGAATGATAGCTGCGGATCCGGTCAGATAAGTCTTGAGTTTTTTCAAAAAAAGAAAAATCGTTGGCTCTTCGCACAGGAGTCTATACCCTGGGAGGTGTGGACGGTGCATTTGGATTTAATAAAGCATGAGAATGAAGATGAACGTCAGCTATGCCGTGAAAATGTATCGGATCTGCTTACCGAGAAAGTTATATATATTACAGAGCTAATGAATCGGCACGATTATGTGCCCAAGACGCCAAGTCAAAGCGAGCTCGATCTTATTTTCGATACTTCATTTCCCGACGTACAGCCATATCTGTTTAAATTTGATTATTCAACATCGGGATCAACAGCTCCCTCCATGGGGAATGCGATGAAGAAGATTATCAAAGAAACGCTTGCGATGTGACTGAAGCAAACAGCTTTGCCATCGATCATCAGTCCGTTTTCGGTTTGAATGTCGTGTACCCCCGCTCCCCCATGATAATTGTTGTTCCAACTGAAGGTAGAGATTAAAGGCCCCCCCCCCCCCTACCCCTACCCCTCCCATATATTAGAATTACTGTATTACGCAATGGTGGATGCGTTATCGGAAATTGCAGAAGTCGAATGTCATTAATATTTGAGATTTCAAATAAATTCTAGTGATTGCCTAACTCAGGTGCCTGGCTATTGGAGAGATCGGCTTTATCTGAAGAAGTAAATACGTGATTAGCGCCCTTTTAAGATACTACCTTAACTGTGAATCGATTTTCCGTTAAACCTTAACAAACCTTAACAAAAGCAACGATATCTTAACAAGAACCAATCAATATTTATATATATATATATTTTGTTATCATTTTGTGATTTTCCAATTGAATTCGATTAATTGATCTTTACCTTAAGTGATCCACAGGGTTTCAATATATTTATAATACGAGTACCTTCCTCGATTTGATTTGTCCCTAATCTATATATGATTCGCAGAAAGATCGGGTTTAACGAAATGAGAATGCGTTGCGTATCCTAAGTTAATTTAAACGAAAAAAAAAAAAAAAAAAATAGTTATGATTTAGAATTGTGTAAATACGGCTGTATATGGAATAAATAAATGCTAAGTGAAAAGGCAAACAAGATATGTACAAAATGGTTGCTATAAAACGATTAAGAATTATATAGGCGAGACATTATCCGACCCGGATCGATGCAAATTAGTTATGTTTGACGTTATTCTGTGACTCTTCGCGCAGCAGATTGAGTTTGCTTTTAATAAGCCAGACGTTTATATGTATGTATATATATATATATATATCCAATTCAAGCATATGCATATATATCTATATTTATATATGCTTGTCCACGTTGTATCTGTAAAGTATCTTAGGAGGCATACCTTGTAGTTTCATTGTTGTAAAACCTAGATTAATTCAAGAAAATAAGTAAAAGAAAATGAGAAAAAAAAAAAAAAATGAAACCCCGAAGATTGTCTTTTGACTTGATCCATCCTGCAGTCTTTTAATGAAGGGAGCGGGGAAAGGCCAGAGTAATCCTGGTCCAAGCAAAGGTAAGTCAAGGTCGGGGCTGCTGGTCACCGGGCCATACCCTAGCCTATAGGGATGCGATGGGCCCCTCGCGGCTGCTGCCCCAGTTAGTGTTTGAAAAGTAATTGGAAAATTTGAAGACCGTTACATTTATTAGGTTACCGATAAGGAATGAACTGGGTTTTACAAGCGTTGTATTTGTCATCTATGTAATAATAATAATATTTATTTGCTGTTACCCAAACGAATTAAGTTAGGCCTTTCATTTAAACATTTTTTTCATTTCGTTTTTTGTTTTTTTGTTTTTTTCTATTTAACATGAGAAGCGGATATGCGTTTTTATATCCATACATATATACATAGAATTAATAATATAAGTACAAGTACAAGTAACAATGTATTTAAAATCCCACTACAGTAAGATGTCACTTTCTTTGTTGTTGTTGTTGTTGTTGTCGTCGTCGTTTATTTTTTTTTGCTTTTGCTTTTGGTTTTTTTTTTTTTTTAACTGTGGCTCATTGCTGCGATGGCTTTATTCATAAGTATCCTAATGTGGCATATGTCTTCACAAAGGTTCCGTCGCTGGTGTTGACGTTCCTAGAGTGGGAAGTAAGGGACAGTGGGAGGGGGTGGGGGTGAGGGGGAGGAGAGAGGCAAAGGGGAAAATCGAATTGTATACCATATATATATATATGTGTATGTATGTAGGGGAATGGCACTCACTCGTCCTCCCACGGACAGACGGCATTATGCTCGGCCTCGTCGGCCGTCGGCGCCTCCGTGCTGCCGCCGCCGCCTCCGCCTGCGCCCCTCTCGTTCGCCTTGTCCCGTTCATCGAAGGAGCTGAACTTTTTTATATCCGGATTGCGTTTTTTGCGCCGCCGTCCGACCTCGTCGCTGCTCAAGACGGTCGTCAGAGTCTTGCCGGCCATCTCGTCGAACGGCTCGTCGTCCACGATGTCGACCTCGACGACCGCGAGCGGCGCCATCGATGGCGCCGGAGTGGGTGCCGGCGGTACATAATGCTTTTCGGCTTCCACAATATCGTAGTCGAAGACTATATCCTTGCTGCTGAAATGCATGCCCTCCTGGTACTCATCCGTGGTCGGTGACAATTCCACCTCGCCGCCCTCGGGCAACGGTGCCTCCACCTTGCCCGCCGGCTCGGTCATTATCTCCTTGTCCACGGCCACAGATCGCGGCTCGTCGGGCGTGTCGCTGGAGCTGTCGTAGGCGGCCGGCTCGATCAGTTCGATTTGGATCTCTTTGACGACGACAACCGTTGCATCGGACTCCAGTTGCTCATCCGGTTGGGCAGCCGAAATGCTTGGATTGGGAACACTGGCACTCTCACTCGGATTCGCTGGCATGCCGGTGGGCGAAGGCGCTTGGCTGACAGCGGTTAGCGGGATTTCGCATTCCCTTGCTGCGGCGCCAGCTGCGGCGGCTGCGGCAGCGGCTGGTGGTGGTGTCATCTTGGTGGATTGCGGTGCTGGCAACGGCTCGGTCGGCATCGCCAGCACCGGAAGTTCAAAGGTCGGTGGCTCACTCCGGCTACTCCTGCCCTCCAGCGACCCCCCATTGTCGCTGCCCACGCACGCGCCGCGCGCCTTTAGCGGCTGCAGATTGCCCCCGCCGATGGGCAGATTCGAGCTCAACGAAGTGGAGCTCACGCGTCCGAATGGATAGTCATGGACACTGCTGGAATGGAACGCACAGAGTCAATACAATGGCCACGAGGATTGCTCCCGAATACCTGTGCGTCAGCGAGACCGAGGCGCGTCGCTGCTCGGTAAATGTGGGAGCTGCGATCCGGGCCGTCGCCTCCACGCCGCTGTCCACGGTGTTCTGATGGCGGATGCACAGATTACGCTGCATCCGGCCGGCCACTTCGCCAATCTCCAGATTGCTAAATGCGAAAAGGATGAGATGCCGTTCTCAGCTGCACTCTCCGGCGGCGCCGCCACTTACCTGGCCTGGCCCGGCTGGCCCGGCTGGGGCGTCTCTTCGGCGCGCTCGTCGCTCGCCTGCACGGACAGGGGCAAAGCTGCTCTATTTACATTGTTGGGAGAAGCGGCGGCAGCATCGGCTGGTGCTGGCTCATCCCATGGACATACGGAACTGCTGGCTGCGGCAGCAGCTGCCTTTGGCGGAATATCTACGGTAGTCTCTAATTGAACGAACTTTGTGTTTGGTGATTCCCTGGAAGAGAAAACGGGACTCGATCTCAATACGCGCTCGGTGGGGGGCGAGGCTAGGGGCTGCCCTCACCTGTACGGAAGCTCGCAAAGATTGTTCTGCGAGTGAGAGTGGGGGACTTTGGTGCCATCATTCTTATTCGCCGCTATGATGGTCAGCTCCAGAGCCGATCCGGTCAGGCTGCGATCGCTGCCGCGTCGCCGGGCCAGATTGCCGGGAGGTGGAGCCGCCGTACTGGTCGGCGGTCCGGTCGGACCGGTGCTGGTGATTTTCGTCACGGTCTCGCCCAGATTTGGCTGGCTGGACAGGGCGGCGGTCATCTTCTTCTTGGCTCCGCTGACCGCGCCAAAGTTGAAGAAGCGCTTCTTGTGCGACGGCTGGATGCCGCTGTCGACGAGACGCTTATAATGATCGGAGCGGATGAAGCGCGGATAGCAATCTTTCTTCAGCAGCAGCATATATATATGCTCCGATGCGGAGTCGAATGTGAACCGTGACGGATTCTTCAAGCCGCGCAGCACACTCTCCATTGTCTTGCCGTCGATGTTGATCTCGCAGGGTGCGCCCGGCTTGAGGAACTCCCTGAAATCGGAATTATCATTGATATAGATATATCTATGGAATCTTTCTGGGAGCTTACTCGAATATCTCGTTGACCTTGCGCGAGACCTGGGAATGGGCGGATCGGCGCAGACGATTCACGGCGATCCAGAAGCGTATATTCTCGTGCGAATATTCCTTTTCGAGGAAGTTGGTGAACTCCTGCAGGCCGGTCGGATCGGAGACGAGCTCCTCGATGGAGATGGCCCAACGTTTGACACGCTTCTCCGTGGGTATATCCACAAAGGTACTATTTAGCTGCCAAAAGGCAGTATCCTCGGTGACCCAAGGATTCGATGGCAGCGCTGGCTGCAAAAAGAAATCATATTCGCTGAAGGTCTCCGAATATTGGACCAGAGATTCGCAGGCCTGCGACATTTTCATCCGTGTCCCGTTCAGGGTTTTGCTCAGAAACTCCACCTCGCGTTGTATATCTTCCACAGTCTTTTTTTTATTAGGCTTCTGGCCCTGGCGGTCGCGCGACGGCACCGGGCACGGTTCCAGCGGCGTAAATTGGCCCGGCGGTGGACGGTGGACGCGCCAATAGGCGCGCTCCTGTGAATCTCCGACGATTTTATCGCCCTTCTTGCGTTCCTTGGCCAGACGCACCTGCTCCTCGGCCTGCATGGATATGAAATCCCATTTGCCTTTGAGATTCTTATGAAGCGATGCGAATGCCTCCGCCTCGTAATCCTCGAGAGCATGCCGTTGCTTGTTGCGCAGCGAACGTTTGGCCAAATAGATGGCATACTCCACATTATCCGGAGCCTTATGCTGCCAGGGCCAGTAGTATGGTGTTTGGAAGCGATAAAGGGACGAGTCATCCTTCACGGTCAACGTCTTGGAGTCGTTCACCGGAAAGAAGTAGCCGTGCAGGCAGAGCTGATTGGCTATATTCAATGCCTCCGATTCCTCGATTTGCAGATGATCCATTAGCCATTCAATTAGATCGTAACCTAGATCGATCGAGAATGAGTCGAAGGCAGCCGGAGGCGTGGACAAGGATTGGCTTACCCATAAACGCGTATGGAATGGATGTGAGAAACATCTTTTGTTGGCGCACGGGCACACCGTGCTCCTGATCCTGCATCTCGCGCACCAGCACCTCCATCTGCAATTTTGGCCAAGGATGAAGGGATTAGCACTTTAGGTATTCATCGATCTCCACTACTCACCTTATCGAAGGCCATCGGCCGCGACAGCTTCTCAATGGTCTGCTGCTGCGGCAGCTGCGAGACGCTGCCGCCAAATTGAAAATTCGTCTCGCTGCCATGATTGGAATGAAGATGATGCGTTCCGGCGGCCGCTGGACCCTTCGCCAGGTGGTGCTGGTGGTGCGTGTGATGATGGTGCGGCTGGTGCGGATGCCCCAATGAGCTGCCACTGAAGGCGGTCGCCGCCTGCGTGGCGGCATTTATTGTGGTCGCCGCCGAGGCCAGAGCCGGACTCCGGTCGCCGCCGTTCGAGCTGCTGCTCCCGGCATTGCACGCGACATTCAGCGTGCTCAGCGCGGCCAAGTTGTTGCGCATTTGCGCTTGCTGCGACGACGCCGCCGCCGCCACCGCCGCCGCCGGGCTACACAGCTTGCTCGGCGTCTCCTCCAGCTGCTGCTGCTGCGGCGGCGGCGGCGGCTGCGGCTGTTCGGCGGCCGTCGCTGGCAGAGCCTTCACCGTTATGCAGGGACTGCGCAGCGCCATCGGCGGGTCTCTATCGGGCGGCAGGCCGCTGGGCGGCGGCTCCATTCTGCAGTTGTTTCGGCCGAATGGCTTTTTGGCTTGTGTTTGTGCTTCTTCTTTGCTTTTTTGTTTATCCGCTTGTGTTGGCGTTTCCTCTCTTCTTCTTCTACGTCTTCTTCTTCTTCTTCGTCTTTTCGTACAAAGAAAAACCCGTGTAGTTTTCTTTTGCACTTTTAAAAGCTTGCCGCGGCTACCCGAATTCCATCATCATCGCCTTGTAGATATTTGCTGCAAGAGAGAGAGAGCGAGCGAGCGGGCGAGAGAGAGAGAAAGAGAGAGCGAGAGAGAGAGAGAGAGGAATCGATGAGTGCAAATTCTGGAGAAGATTCACTGAAGGCCGCGCATTAGAACCGGCCAAAAACTCATAGAAATTTTCAAGAATTTCTAATAGGCAAGACGCTGAGGGGGGGGGGGGGATCATTCAAATCGAGGATGACTCACACAAAATTCTCGAAGGGCTCATCAATTCGAACAACATTTGGAGACATACGCAATGCTTGCAGTGGACCGGGATCGACGCCTCTTCGTCCAGAGCACGGCTGCTGGTCGGACAGGATCTACAGTCATGCTGAAAAGTAAACTGACAGGCGGAATTTATTACTCAATAGATAGAAATCCATATATTCTAGCCGTACATTTCT
>JABVZY010000376.1:823048-846936 GCA_020883555.1 Drosophila nannoptera | reverse complement strand
AACAAAGCTAAGAAACAAAAAATAAAAAAAAAATATTCTGTGTTTTTTTTTTTTTTTGGCTTTCTGGTGGTGCTTCAGTTAACGCTGATTATCCGAGTAAATGATGCACTCACGACAAGGACGTCAGCCGCACATGACACTCGGACCTTGTGCTGGCAGCTAGAAAATGTGGAAAATGGATTTTTCTGCGCCACGGATCTCTCGCCTGCGCAGGGTCCCTTACAGACACACACAGAGAGAGAGAGAGAGAGAGAGAGAGCGCGCGTAAAATAGAGAGCGGCAAAGAGCGTGAGAGCGCGGCCCGACGCCTTCTGATTGGAATCCAGTTGGGAGGCCGCATTTCGGGGTGCGTCTTCGCCGTGGAAACCAAAGCAAAAGAGAGCGCAGAAGAGAGCGTAAAAGAAGAGCATTTCTTCAGCTGAAGAAAGAGGAATGACCTGGGCCCACATATTATTTATTTTCTCTATATATTTACATATATATATACATATGTATATCGGCGAACATCTTTCAGGCAGCAGAAGCTGGCGCTCTCCCGGCGGGAGCTTTTTGGCCAAGCGAAAGCTCGCTGCAAGTTTAAGAGAGAGAGAGGGATGGCGAGAGAGAGAGGGATTTCCATTTGGCCAGGCGCCTGCGCAGGACAGCAGCAGCAGCAGCAGCAGCAGCAGCTGGCGGCAGAGCAGTAAAAAAATTGTAGTTAATTGAACAAAATGGTTGCCAACTGGGCACGGGATTATACGAATCGCCCTCTTCAATAGTATATTTAAATTTCCAACGACCACACAAGCGACAACAGCAGCAACAACAACAACAACAAGGAGGAGAAGAATAAGAGGAAGAAGCAGCAGCAGCAGCAGCAGCATTGCAGCATTGGATGGGCCATCGCGGGCTGGCGCGTCATCGGGATTGAGATGGCATTGGAGCACACATTTCTAGGCACCTGGGAGGTACGGCATGGCTGGCAGGTCCGCTGCGTCAGGCCCGATCTAATCTCGTTCTCGTTCGGTTTCTTTCGCAGATTGTGTCCTGCACGTTCGAGGGCAAGCGGGAGGTGTCCGGCCTGGAGGGGTAGGTTCAGCCTCTGGACAGCCTCTGCATAATTGATGAGTGATTCTTCTGTTTTCTTTTCTCTTTTTTTTTTTTTGTGCTGGGGCAGGATTAAATTTCGCCTGGATGATACGAGCGACATTACGTGGTACAACGATCTGGTCAGCCCGACGCCGGAGCTAACCGAGAGCGGCACTTGTTGCGACTCGGCGAGCGTTCTGTTCAGCTGCGAGACGTTCGATGTCTACGAGACGAATCCGCGCCTGGTCTTCGGCGCCTTCGCCGGCCACAGCATCGAGTTCAGCGTGAGTAATAGCTTGGCTCTCCTGCATCACGCTCTATAGAGCCTCCTCTCCCTCCCGCCTGCAGACCAGCACACTGAAGCCCACGGAGACTCTGGTGCTGAGCTGCGAGAACTGGTATGCGGTGGAGTGCAAGAGGCTGCGGGACGACCGGGCCAACGGCCAGGAGATGCAGTTCAGCTTTGGCGAGGCCCTCCTCGATCCATACTTCAGCGATGTCCTGGTGAAGAGCGCCAACGGGCTGGAGTATTCGTTGCACTCCTCCATCTTGCGGCTGAACGGATTCGATTGCAGCATGTGCACGAAGAGCTCGGGCGGAGTTCAGCAGAGCCTGCGACCTTTGCCCTTGGCCACGCACGCGGCCAATACGAATCCGATCAAGATCTCGATAGCGATCGTGGACGAGGCTTTGGAGGAGCCGAAAAAGTTGCCCAGCTTGAATCTATCCTCCATCTATCTGCAGCCGATCTCCGACTATCAGCTGCTGACGCCCAGCGCCGGCCTGGAGTCGCAGCGGCTGCATCATTTCAGCAGCAGCTTCAACTGCCTGAGCAACGGGAATGTGAAGGACACGGATGTGTCGGTGCTGGATGGCAGCGGGATGCGCCGCTATCCGCCCACCTCGCATTCGGACTCGCATCTGGAGACATCGCAGGTCCACTGCAAGAACATCTTCAACTTCTGCCAGGATCTCATGCTGCAGCCGCTCTCCGCGCCGCTGGCTCAGTCAGACGGCGGGGTCGCCGCACCGGGCGGCGTCCACACCGTTCCCAGCCTGGCCGTATGCAATACCCGGCGTCCGCCGCTTTCACCATATCGGCCGCGCAGCCCGTCGCCGTTCTCCAACTCCATGGACACGCCGCCATCGTCGCCGCTCACCCCGGTCGGCGTGCTCTTCAACCTGCCCACGTTCCTGTTGAGCCCGATCCTGCACTGGCTATACACGGAATCACTGCTACCTGATCTCGACGAGGACATCTGCGAGAAGCTAATCAACTTCTGCGAGACCCAGCCGTCGCTCACCAAGCTCGTGGCCCCCACTCACACGTACCTGCGCCTCCTGCGGCTCAAGAAATGTGAGTACGCCTCGATATATATAGATATATATGGGAGGTAATCCCTGATCTCTCCGGCAGTTGTCGTAAATATCACCATGGATCTGCATAATATACTCGACCGCGTCATCCAGTACATTGACCCCGCCACAATCTCCCACAATCCGGCCCTGCTCTATGCGACATTCCAGAACGCGCTGCGCGAATGTGCCATAGGTAATGACTGCTCCAGCCTCCAGGTTAACCAATCCTACATGATTCTCTTTCGCGCTCTCCCCTCTGCAGGCTGTGCCAAGGTGCTGCAATTCTGCAAGATTTTCATCAAGGACGCCAGCCACCTGGCTCGCTACCAGAAGAACGAAATCGTCAAATTCGTGCGGAGCCGCATCTCCATCTTCATGTCGCAGGTGCTCCAGTTGCTGCGCAACTCGCTGGCGGTATTCCTGGGCCTTAGCATTAACGAGAAAGAGGAATTGGTCACATTTCTAGTACCTGAGGTAACGCTAACACCTTCACTCGCCCCTTTGCATCCCGGGCTCTATCCTTTCCCCCCGTTTTGCAGATTGAATCTACTTTATTAATTTTAACCACTGTGATAGAAGAAATCAAAAACTCATTGGAAACTATGTGTAAGGTGAGTCCATGGATGGGGCGGCTCGGAGATGGATGATGGAAGCGGAAACCTAAGGTCAGAAGAGAAGGAGAAGGTCGGAGAGAAGGTCAGGGTGGAGGAAGCGGAGCAGATGGTGGGTGGAGGAGGGGGGAGTTTTTGAGGGAGGGAGGGAAGGAGGAGGCAGAGGATTGATATGGAATAAGACTCAAAGACCAAGGAATGAGGGAGGCGGAGCTGAGCTGATTGGCCGGCCGGATGAATGATGGAATCCTACTGAAGCAGCACGAGGATCAGGACTTGGAATCCAACATGGGTGCGGGGGGAGGGAGCTCTAATCCCACTTGAGCAGCAGCACGATAAGCAGAAGGTATAGGAGCAGCACGAAGAGTAGTGCATCGAGTACGGGTGCGGGGGGAGGGTTGAAAGGAGGGAGGGAGCTGGAATTCCACTGGATCAGCACGAGGAGCAGGACTTGGAGTCCAAGTGCATGGGGCATGGGAATCCCACTGAATCAGCACGAGGAGCAGGACCTGGAGTCCAAGGGACGCAGGCGAAACAAATCATCGCCATGAGCTCGTCCACATTCTCTTCTAGGATTTGAAATGCACTCACCTGGATCAATCACAGAAGCAACAGCACACGGATGACGCCAAGCGGATGATGAACGGCGTGATATTATCATCACCCCGGCCGCGCCACGTTCCGCCGATCGGCTCGGCGCTGTATGACAACCACGGGGAGCAGCGACTCGGCACGGCCGAGAATGATCTCAAGTTTGTCCTGTACATGTACGAGGTGCGGAAGATGCGCGACATCTATGGCCGGATCACCGCCGCCCTGGCCATAATCAAGGACAAAAAGTAGGTGGATTCTCTGTCAGTGTCTGGGAGGGCTCAATTGATGCAGGTATTGGTTCCAGGAGCACCTTCTGCGACATGGACTTTCTCAGCAAGCGCAGCACGATCAAGCAGAATCTGGAGAAGCTAATTGTGGACATGCCCGCATATATATTCATCATTGAGAATCTATCGGATCGCCTGGACGACAAGCTGGGCTGGAAGGAGTTCAAGTTCTGTTTCAAGCTGGCGACCAGCCAAATCGTAAGTATCCATCCCGATCCCATCCCAATAGAGGAGTCTGTTGCCAATTCTTTCCATAGAACGGGGTCTTCGTGAAGCTGCTGGAGCACAAGTCCGCGCTGCGTCAGGCGATCGAGCAGATCTGCAAGGTGGTGCGCAAGCAGGAGTTCCTCAAGTCGATCATCGAGCTGGGCCTGCTGGAGTCGTCGAATCCGCTCCAGCACGATCTCAAGCTGGCCGACCACGAGAACAATCTGGACGTCAGCCAGACCAATGGCAAATCCCTGCCCGAGCATCCGTACTACGAGTACACCACGTTCAAGGTGAGTAAGGCCGATCCGTACGTTCCGGCCAGAGAGATTATATCGAAATTTACGGAGCAGCTCAACCTGGTCAAGCATCTGTGTGAGCCGCCCATCGCAGCGCACAGCAATCTCTCGAAGAACGCGCTGCGGCTACTGCACTCTGCCCAGCTGGCGGACATGGA
Source organism: Drosophila nannoptera (assembly GCA_020883555.1). Taxonomy (NCBI): domain Eukaryota; kingdom Metazoa; phylum Arthropoda; class Insecta; order Diptera; family Drosophilidae; genus Drosophila; species Drosophila nannoptera. Next base: position 842,353 of record JABVZY010000376.1, on the reverse strand, counting down.
GTTCGAGGTGCACACCTATGCCTCAGCCGGTCCGGGCGAGAAGCTCAACGCGGCCGATCAGCCGCTGCAGGTGCACAGCTTTAAGGCGCATCGGGTGATTGTGGCCACGCGCTGTGAATGGTTCAAGAAGGCGCTGATGTCCGGCATGCAGGAGTCTATCAAGAGGAAGGTCGTCATAACGGACACCTCGCCGGTCATCTTTCGCCGGCTCCTGCTCTACATTTACGGTGCGCCCATAGATCGCACAGTGGGCGCCGAGCAGATCTGCGAACTGATGCTGCTGGCCGATCGCTACTCGATCGATGATCTTAAGGTAGGCCACACGAGCTGTCCAATTCTGGGATCTATAAAAACTATAGATATCCATCGATCCTCTAGGAGCTCTGCGAGAATACTCTCAATTCGCTGATTGACGAGGATTCGGTGGTCTGCCTGCTGGGCATCGCGGATCGTTATGTGGCCACCGTGCTGAAATCCAACTGCATAACGTTTCTCTCGCAGCACGCGCAGCTCACCAAATCTGAGATTTTCCAGGAGCTACCCAAGTCCCTCCAAGTAAGCCAACTCCTATGGGTGCCAACAATATTATGTACAGGTATACAAACTATTTTTTGGGCAGCTGGAGGTTCTGGACTTGGTCAACTGGTTCGGCCGCACATCGGACCCGTGGAACGATCACAGCTTCAAGCCACGCAGCAGCTCGCGCCACAGCCTGAAGAGCCCGTCAAAGCCTCATTCGCGCTCCCGGAAATCGTCACCCTCCCTAATGTGACGATGACAATGTGCCAGCAATAACAACAACAATGTGATTATCATTCTCTAGCAAACACTATATACAATGGAAGCAGTATTAATATTAAACCCGGATTCTACTGATTTACAACATTTCTGATCCTTAAAGTTTCTTTATCTAGAATATGTCACATATTGTTATCTTATAAAAAAATAAAAACCAGCATGTCATTATCCATCAATGGATCCAGCTCGGATCTCTCTGGAAAACTTCGTAAGTATTATCAAAGATTTGTCGGGGGCACTACAAACATGTTCAGTTCTAGCTGTTCTATATTTTTCAATAGCATTTTTTTATTACAATTCAAGAGGGTTATATGATATAAATAAATACATATATATATACCATTTATATATCTGTATATAGCGGTGAACAACGCATAAACAATTAACAGAAACAACAAACTATATCGATTTAAATATAAATAATACAAGTCGTCCGTTATTAAGCACTCTACAACTAAAGGCGTTAAATTAAAAGATTATTGCGAAAAAAAAACACAAATTTAATAAATTAGCTAACAAGTGTCTAATATCTTTGGACCAACGCTGGCCCATCTTGCAAGCAAATCGCATTGAATAGATTTGTCGTTGAATATATTCGATTAATCAAGCATAACTTCGTCATCTATCGACTTGTTCGATTAATCAAGCAGAACATCATCGTATATCGACTTGTTCGATTAATCAAGCAGGACCTCGTCGTCTGTCGACTTGTTGGAATTGAACATGTAAATGCTATCGGTGCCACCGTGACTAGAGCTTTGCGACTTGGAGCTGGAGGTCATGTTGTACAACTCATCATCTTGGCTGTGCCGATAGCTGCAAACACACAATAAATTCAATCTTTTCCCCATTTATTAACAGATTCCGTGGGACTTACGTGCTGACCGGCCTGCTGTAAGTCGACTTTGAACTCTCTAGGGTGTTGCTATTGGTGTCATTCTCGTGGTCATTAATATTGGAACTATTGTAGAGCTCGCAATTATCCAAATACTCGGAACGTATAAATGTATTGAGATCGTTTTCATTATCATTGTTATCCACGTAGTCCTGTTCGCTATCGCGTTCCTGCTGAGACTCCACCATGCACAGCCACTGCGAATTGTGATTACGGAACTTCTCCAGCTGAAAAATATAATACAAAGCATAAATATGACTGGATAAAGGTGTAATTCTGCTTGTGAGCTCACCTTAATACGCTTGGCCCAATCGTTGTCGCTGATCGCAATTATATCTAGACAGTAATCGCACACCTTTCGGATCTCCTCGTTCTTGTCGTGCATTAGATCGATTAGATAGGCTGGTGATTCGGTTTCCTTGATCATATATTCGCGTGTGCTCTCGTGTCGCAAAATCTGCTGGAACACATAAATGATCTGCAGCACAATCTCATCATCCTCTTGCTTGGCCTTTAGCAGTTCAATCAATGAAATTACTACTTTGGCGCGGCAGAAGAGCAGAGCACATAACTCATCGCAGGCACAGGTGCCTAGGTAAACAATTGTGTCAAGGACAATATCATCAAGTCTTGCGCATGGCACCAGCACTTTGCGTATCCAGGATATTAGCTGAAAGTTTTGCAGTATTTGGGAGTAATCTAAATCGGTTAGAGCCAGATTACCCAATATACCTAAACACTCAACAATAAAGGACTCATCGTCACAGATGGTCAGGATGCGTGCCAGGTCACCCACATAATCGATGTAGAGGTGTTGCAGCGATTCGTGCTGTGAAAGATTTCGCAAGAGCTTCATTAATAAAGCATCCTGGTATTTGAAGGCGCGATCCATTAGACTGTGCAAGCGCTGACCTTCCACCATAATTTGTGCATTCCGTCGATTTAATGACAGATTTATACATAGAGCTATGAGATCCAGATCAACTTTCACATTGAGATTCAATATAATTGCATCGGTGGCCATTTGAACGCACTCGGTGTGTGTAAACATTGGCTTCACTTTATCGTCCAGGCTCATATGATAAAGTATCTTCACCGCGATGCTGTGATGCTTCTCATCGTTGATAAACATAACTAGCATTGGCAAATAACCAGCGGCAACCATTTTGAAACGTAAAGTCGCATCGAAGGACAAATTAAACACCAACTTGAGTGTAACCTGCACCAAGTCTGTGTGTGGATTTTGAAAGAGTCGTGGTAGCTTGGATATAATATTCAGGGCACACATCTCATCCTTGTTCTCGCCCACAATTGACAGTTTCTTCAGAAATGTGCTGACCAACATTAGCAAATCGATATTTTGGCGATCCAGCGCCTTGACGAGCATCTTGACAATATTTTTGCGACGCATTTTCTCCTCAAGCTTCACATTCTCGGCCATGTTGAGCAACAGATAGAATGCAACGCGTAGTAATTGTTCCTGTTTCTTAGCGAATGTCTTCAGCTGCTTGTTCAGCCGATCGATTTCCTCTTTTTTCATTTTCGGATCGTTTTGGTCCAAAGAGTCGGTGCTTTGCGCTTTCAACTCAGCCGGACATACGGTGTCTACGCCGTTTGCATTAGTATTGGTATTATTAGCCCCGGACGATAGAGCCTCATGGTAACTGTTGTTTAGCATTTGATTTCTTATAAGCGAGGACGGCATTGTTCCATGAAAGCTACTCCAATTTCCTGATTTCGGGCGCTGCTTCAATTCTGGTATGCGGCGTCGCGGAGGCTCCATCTGAAATTAGTTCATAATATTAAGATTTTAGCCAAAAGTCCTATTACAATATTGGGGCATACGGGCACTTACATCCTTCGGTTTCTCTTCCTTCATAATGTCCAGAGAGTCGTCCGTACTGCGATTCATTTTATCTTTACCTGACTTGGCCGACAGGGGCGTCGAGCTGTTCGGCTGCTTACGGACATCCAACTCGTTGCGCATAGTTTCGTAGCGCCGTAATTCGAAGTCGATGACATCCATGCAAAGCGACCCTATCTGTAATAATAATTTTTCAGTTGATTTAAATCATTTAAGACAAATTTAATAAATTACCTTATATTGCACTATAAGCGGATGGAACTTGGTGTAGGTAGAGAAGCAGAAAAATATATAAATAATGTTGGTGGACAGATCCAAGCTTTTACGCCAATCTTCGCGAAGCACTCGGGACAACGCGCTAAGGCAGGCCTCTGCAAATGGACATTTTAAATGTGAAGAGCTTGAATCCTAAATGTAAACAAAAAAATACCATTCTTTTCCAGCTCTTCGAGATTATCGGGATTGCGAGCTATTTGCAGTATCATGGCAGAGCCACGCACTCGCTCGCTGAGCTCCTCGTAGAGCAAATCTACATATTCGTCAATATTGTTTATGGTCACATCGGCCATTGAGATCGCTGGTGTTGTGGCAGCAGTAGAACCGGACCCAGCATTACCAGAAGATCGCAGCGAGGACCTCGAATACGATGTTTGCAGGGCCGACGCTTTGCGATTGTTGGTGTGCGGATTATCGGCAGTATCTGTTTTAAAAGAGGTATGTTTAAAAACTGAAACTTGAAAGCGGGAAGAAAATAACTATATTACCATTGTCCTTGCGATTCTTCAAGTAGAAGATAATTTGCTCCACCTCATTTAGCTGCGACTTATGAATGAGCTCACATTTATCCACCACCTCCCGGGCAAGAACAGCTGGATCGGTTTTCGCATTTAATGAACGCAGGCGTATAATTTTCTGGCAGTTCTTTACGTACAATAGAAAGTTTCAGAGTTGAATATATTTATGAGTAATGCCTGCCACTGTAAAGATATGGGCTTCAAACCTTTTTTTCCTCAATCATAGGATTGTTGGGTTCGCCAAAAACAGTCGCCTCAAGTTGGTAGTTGACTATGAGGGCTTTATCTGTGGGATGGGGTTCTATACAGCCGCCTTTCCATCGCCTGGAATAAAACGTAATGTGAAAGGGATTTACAGCGTTTTGCAATTGTCTACAAAGGATATAAATCAAACTAGATAAATCGATAATTTACCACTACATAAATGTACGGTAAAATGTTTCTCTTTTACCCGGTCTACCTGAATATGCGATCCGGGTTTTCATATGAATCTACTTATTAAGAAAAGAATAATCCATCTACTTATGAAAATACAAAATATTAAAAAAATTAACAAAGAAACTAAGTATTTCTATATCTTATATACTTATTAGGATAGCATTGATTTTGTATTAATGTAAGTATTTTAATACCAATTACGCTCATTGAAGTTTTGCCCATTTCGTATGAAAAAATCGATAAGCAAAAAAACAAATAACAAAGAGGCTAGCATGGGAACATACCAACCATTCAACAATGTTGGTATAGTAGTTTTCGTTACCTTTGTTTACAGTAAAATAATAACAAAAGTAAAAGTAAAAATGATAGGTAACAATCAAATTTATGTTTATGAGTCAAAAATTAAAAGCCATGAGCACATATATTCTGCACATATATTCGCGATCGTCTAGTTTGAAAATATATACAATATATATCTAATATACTCACTTTTTAATAAACTTTGCATCATCGTTTGTTTGCATATCTCTTTCTATAGAAGAATCTTTGAAAGACTTATTAGAAAATTTGGTTGTTCTGAACTGTTGTTGATTTGCAGCTGCGGTAGTTCGTGTTGACTCGGGTGTTACAGACGAGACGTTTTTCTGCTTTCGTTGGGACACAGTGTAATATTTTAAATCACTGGTAATTGCATGAATTATGTAATAAAAATAATGAATTATAATTATAAGCAGTACGAGTCCCGATATTATTTGAAAAAATAATAAGCAAACAAATTGCATACGTCTTGTCGACACGAATAACGACAATGACGTAGGAATTTTCGATATACATCGAAGTGAAACAATCAAATCGTTGCGATAAATTGAAGGAAATAATCGGCTATTTTTTCGATTCATAGTTCAGTATTATATTTTATCAGTTAGCATTACATTTGTTTGAATGTTTTTACGGCATGGTTTCAAACTGGCGAACTATTTTTTTTTAAATAAAACGAAAATTGTTTTGTATTTCGCTAGCTTTTAATTGTTATTTTACAAAGAGAGTATACAATATACCTGAGGACATAAATTTTAATTACATAAAACTTTCATCTCTTTAAAGGAGGGACGATGTAAAAATATTCTGGAGTATTTGTGGTAATTGGGTGAGGTCCATGCATACGTAACTCTGCCCCACAGGCATTTCAGTTTTGATCCTATAACAAGTCATTATACGTGAGAACCTGATAGTAGATTATATTAAGATATGCTACTTACTTGTCAGCCTCCTCAGCTAAACTGCCAATGAAGATAACATAGCCCTTGACCTTGGGCTCTCCACGCTTAAGAGCTTCAGATAAATCTTTGGGCGAAATGCCATAGCGAGCTAAATTAGCATCGCTTAGAACAACAACAATACCATTCTCATAATCCTCCTCAGCTCCGAGAGTAGCACAAGCTTCTCGAGCAGCTTTTACGGTAGTATCACCAGACCAACAAAATTGCGAATGCGCATGCATCATGCGTATAACTTCAAAACGTTCTTTATCATTTTTCGGGTAGTTACCCACGTTGACAAATGGCAGCTCCCAGCCCTCTCCGCTATGGCCAACAATATCGTAGATAATCTTTTTTTCAAAGCCCTCAAAGGCCTCCATCACCATAACTACTGTCTCCAATTCACGATCCAGCCGTCCATCGTAACCATTGAACCTGACGAAACGTTAATGTAATTATCAATCACAAAATAGTAGGTACTACACAATACACACCTGTACATAGATCCAGACACGTCGACCACAAGTTTAAGGCGGTTGGGCTTTTCCTGAGCATGATCCGTCCATGGATTCGCCTCGGCGCGTCGCCTATAAATATTTTTCTCGCCGGTGATGCCTTCAATGAGGCGAGTGTCATCCAAATCACCATGGGTTTGATACTTTTGCCATTGACGTTCCTTAGTTTTGGTCTGCATAGCCTCCAAAATAGTCTTCAGCTGCTGCACTTGCTTTTGATTGGCTTCGCTGAACTGAGCATACAGCTGATGATCATGGGCGGACATTTTGATCTCTTTCAGTTTCTCCTCGTAAGCTTTGCGATTCATTTCTCGTGCGGCTCGTTTTATTTCCTCTGGTATGTCGGCCTTCTCCTCATCACTCAATTGGTACACAGTGTGACCCTTGTCTAGACGAAATGGCCCTCCTTTGCCTCCCAGGCCGGCTGTATCACGTCCACCACTGCCGCCTGCCCAGGTATTTCCACCAACATGTGGATCGTTTTTCGGATCTATTTTACCAAATTTGGGTCCTGACACACCTAATCCACTCTCCCGTGCGATACTCAGCTTAAGCTCCTTTTGCTTACGCAGTGCCTGCATTTCATTTCTTGCATAGGCATCTATTGGCAATCCGTGCTTAGCCAGAACATTGGTGACCTGCAGCAATGCCTCCGGCTGGTAACGATCGAAGTCAAGCACGTTGCCTATCAGCTCCGACATGTCTTCATGGGGATAACGTTCCAAATGCTTTACAATGTTAACAACTTCGCGCGTGGAGTATGGATAATTGAGCAATCCCTCGTCGGCCATAGTCCGAAGCTCTCCAAATGCATTCACTAACATTCTGAGCGTTTTAATTGGCACCGTCGGTCCATAACGCTGGAGAAGGTATATTTCCGAATCGGGTGTTGGATTCTCGATTGCATGACAGCTGAAGACATCGCCAACCGCCGCAAAGAAATCATTACCCAAGAATGGAAATCCTGGTCGATTGGCCAGCGCAATGACTCGGAAGTCTGGATGCGTTTGAATGCAATTGGGACCCGTTGGATCAGCGCCATGTGGTACGATTCTACGACCATCAGAGAGCACCATTTCACCGCTCTCGACCAAAGTGCGCAGAATACAGGAAACATTTACCGGCGCCTTATCCGCCTCGTCTATAACCAGCACATAGCCGAATTTAACAGCTTTCACCAAGGCGCTGTCCTCAATGATCACTTTGCCATCGCGCAGCGTCGATTGTACCGTCAGGCTGTGCACGGTTGTATCCCTATGGAGCTGCAGATATTCACGAGGTCGGCGCATCAGCTCAAGCAAGCGATCGACAAGCTTGTTTTTGCCCACTCCCTGATTGCCCACCAAAAGCAAATGCTCGCCGATGAGGTAGTCCTGCAAAAGGCGTTCCAACAGCATGACATGCTGCGGCATATCGTAAAACAGAGTGCTGGGCACTTTGGATTGCTGGACCATTGAGATATCTTCCAGCTGCATCTCTGTATCGCCAATTCGTAATGTATTATTCGTTACGTTGATTTCCTTCTTATTGACGGCGCGTCTGTTATCTGCATTCCTTTCTATTCCTGCCTGCAACATGGCCTGTTCCAAGGCTATACGTGAAAGTGAGGGCATAAATTTCATCAAGAATGTATGATGCAATATGTCATAGACGTCGTTTTGATTGCTTGACGGATATGCTTTCAGTCGTCGGCCCACTTTGACCAGCCGTCGCGTTGACAGCGTCTCAGCCAAATCGTTTAGCACGGGGTTTTTCGAGTGACGTAAGAGTTGGGCCAGCTTCAATAATCTTCTCATCTCCGGGTGTATATCGCCGTATAATTGCTTGAGCAATTCCTCCTCCTCACTTTGTTGCATCGGTCGCAGCTCCTGATAGAGAAACATGCTTAACAATTGGGGTGTCAGCCAGTTGGGCTGAGAGGAGGACGATTTCAAAGGCTCTCCCAGTGCTATGATTCGAAAAGATTCCGGTATTGCCAACACGCCTTGTTCGGTCAGCTGACCTTCGGTAAGACCCTGCTCCAACAGTGCCTGATAACGGTCCTGACGTAACAGTATTGTACCATCGCATAACTGAAGCTCGCGATCGTGGATAATCCTATCGGTAAGAAAACAGAAGAATGTTTATAAGCAATTATCATAGTTTCTTACAATAATAGGGCACGAGTTTTCAAGTTGCAGATGGATGCTATCTACCGTTAAACAGACAGACCTGCAGACAAAAAGACTAAGGAGCACATATCCACTAAATAGATGTTAAAAATGGGTTCATATAGGGGAGTCCATAAATTTAAATACCTTATGTGACTCCCAGTTTGTCAACTTGAAAATGAGCAACAAGAATGGTATGATATATTCTATAAGTAATGATTTGTGAACGTCTACCGTTGCAGGACCGCCGCAGTACTTTTGTGAAGTCTTTGAAGGCCGTTCAGTATGGCCACTGATCCGGTTTTAGCTGCACGAATCAGCGGAGAATCGCGCCAAATTGTATTGCCTTCCTCATCGGTAATACGCTGCTGTATTAAATCCCGCGATGTCATATCCTCGTATAGCATCATTGGCTCGGGGATTTGATTTACAAGACGCAAAAGTTGTTTCACCAATGTTCCCTTGCCAACGCCCTTTTCGCCAAGTAGACAAACATCGCCACTAGCATACGATTGCAGCAGACCTGCAAGCACTTGACGTTGATGCGGCAAATCCACAAAGTCCTCTTTTAATAACACAGGAGATTTGCAAGGCAATGTTAATCGTACATCATCCATCTGCACATCAACTGTTGAATCTTTTGCAGTGCTGCTAATGCGATGTACTCGCGGCGTTGGCAAGCGTTTGAGCGATAGCGTTGCAAACATTTCATTAACACGTTTCTGCTGATCTGGCTTGAGCATAGATTGATAGGGATATAATGTGTCTATTATATCGTGCAAGCTTAGTTTTGAATTTCTTTCCTATGGATAGACAAAATTTTATCGTTATATATTGTGTTGCGGTGAGATTAATCGAAGACATACCAACATCTGAACAGCTTGCCGAAGATTATGCAATGGAAAATCGGGCAACTGAAGACCTTCACTGGCTGTATGAAGCGTTAACGCACAGGTCAGCAACTGTTTCAGTTCTGACGCATCCAAAGTGGACGACAGTTGGCGAAGTTCTTCATATAGTTCCTCAAAGGTGTATGGCAAAATATTGCGCGATTGAAATCGTGATCGAAGTGGAGGATCCAATGGTGTGCCTTTATATTTATGTGTGGGCAGCCCGAGTGCCACTATACGAAACTGTTCCGAAACTCGTAGCAAACCCAACTTTTCAAGCTGGCCTGGAGTATTTGTCTGTAAGATGGAAGTCGCTTATAATACTTTGCATAGATACACACTTAGGTATAAACAAACACACAAGCACATACCTTTAGCAATTCATCGTAACGTTCCGGTGCCATCAGGAATTTACCACTTTCCAGATGCATTTCACGATTCTCCAGAAGATTGTTGAGTACCGGCAACACATTGCGTTCGGCATGCTCAATGCCGTCCAGTACCAGCACGCGTCCGAAGAGTGCAGCACGAACGGCGGCTTGGTCATGATATTTTGCAGTCTTTCCATGAATCTCGCGACGTTGCTTTAGATCGCTTTCAGTAGTATCACGACTGAGCGCCACATATTCAAATTCACGCTGCGTAATTTCTAGAAATTGCATCACCAGTTGCCGTTTCAGTGGTCCTGGGCCGCCCAAGAGGAACATATCTTGCTTCAGTAAATCTTTTTGCAGCATCCATCGCAAATGATGTAGTGCAGTTTGAGCTAACTGAACCGATCCATCTGGCGCGTAATTTACTATAAGAGTACTTATTGTAAAGAAATTATATACTTAATGGAGCCTTTCATCTATTAATCAAAAGGAAACTTTACCATATTTATGCGGTACCAGATGTCTATGTTTGGGTTTTGTTAATGGCGCAGTTACATCGCCGATAGTTATCTTTGCACCATCTGGCCCGTCATTCTTCTTTATTGCTACTGAACAACGTCGAGTCCAGATAATCTTCTGGATTCTATGACGCAACAGGCATCCGCCACGTGAGAAAGATTGTGATATCATGGCGTGGACCGAGGGTAACAGAATTGATATGCGTGGAGATTGTTTTTAAATTATAGATCATTTACAAGGTCGATTCCTTCAAGAGATATAATTATATGATAAAAAACATCAATTGAATTATTAATTGACGGGTACTTACATATAAAGATTGCTATCTTTACAACATTCGTGAACAAATACGAGATTTTGGTTGAATGTGATTCAAGATTCTATAAAAGTGCCCAATGGAAGATAAATTGGTTTTAATCTGCAATTAATTAAGATAATGGTGTTCTAAACAAACCAACGTCAAAACCTCGCACAGATGAGCGGTGGGAACTATCGCCAACGGTGCGGGTTGACTAGTGTTGAGAGGCGAATAATCGATTAGCAGTCTGTTAGAACAGCTGTTATTCGCCCATCTCCAAGAAATAACAATAGTAAACAACTATCATCTTGAGTGATAGATCAACCTAATACAGCTGGAGGCTCCGACACCGAAAAGGCTAATTTCCTCCCCGCATCGAAAAATATACAAAAATGTATTATCTTACATAAATTAGATATTTTATTGTGGGGGACAAAGAAATCACACGTCCACTTACTCAGCATGTATGCACATTCATACCAATTCCATTTATTTATTCTGCCTTACCCCACGCATCTTTGTGCAGAATGTGCAACACATGTACTTGCGTATATGCACATATGTATGTACCTACAGAAACACATGCTTGATCTAAATTAATCGTTGTATATGCGCCCCTATGGGGAAACAAATCGTTAACGTACAGCACTGCAAATCTTTATCAGAAATGATTATCAGCCGTCGAGTCGTTCAGTTTCCTACATCGTTTTTAGTAGAATTTTTCTAAGACGACGACTAACATGTCTGACTTAAATGAAAGCAAGAAATATGTTATACTGGATTGTGACGGAGGCAGTGACGATGCTTGGGCCCTGCTCCTCCTGTTGCGTGCCGAACAGTGCGGCTTTGTTAAGCTGCTGGCAGTGACCACCACAGGATGCGGTAATACAACGAGCGACAACGCAGCACGGAACATGAGACGTATACTAATGGCTTGCTCCAGAGAGGATGTGAGTACTATTTAGCTATAGTATAGTATATTTACAGATGTGTAGCTGCACTAAGGAAGCCCGATTTATACCAATCCAATACCGCTGACTATTTATAGCCAGGTTGGCCTTGTCACTCCAATCTATTGTGAGACGAAACCAACTGAAAACCAGATAAAGTTCTCGTTCAGCTATCGATTAGATAGCGATAAAAAAATTATATATGATCTCAGATTTAATTAAGATTCGAATGAAGTCATCGAAGGGAGGTACCTTTATCCGTTATGATGAAGCACGCTTAGTGTGGTGTAAGATGGCTAAAACGAGATATATTCAAGTCTTATCTAATGCGTTATCTAAATTTAAATTTTTATTATTTAACGTGTCTCGTCTACCGCTCTAAACTTTAAGGTACCAATCTACATGGGGGCAGTGGAACCGCTTGCTGGGTATGTCAATGCTGACAGGATTCTATTTCATGGACGCGATGGATTCGGTGATTGCTTAAATGATGAAAGCTGTCTGCACGTGTCCAGCTTTGTCGAGCCACAACACGCAGTTATAGCCATACACAATCTGTGCCAAAAGCGACCTAATCAAGTTACTATTATCGCTGTGGGACCACTCACCAATTTGGCCCTTGGTTATACGATGTTTGGTGAACAATTTGGTCAATCGATCAAAGAAGTATACATCATGGGTGGTAACTATCAAGGAGTGGGCAACTCAACTCGATCTGCCGAGTTTAATTTCCACTCAGATCCTGAGGCTGCACATGCAGTTCTGTTGAAAACGCAATGCCCAATCACCATACTCCCATGGGAGCCATGTACTAAGGAGCGTTTTAATATATCTATGGTAAGCTAACGTTTGCCAACAACTATGATTGTGTACTAACTTGTTTTACTACAGAATTGGCGACTTCACGAGTTCGGTGCTGTGGCTAAAAAACACCATGCAATCGATATACTAAATAAAGTTGAAAATGTACAGTTCAAGTTTGATACTTGGAATCCCTGCGATGCCCTGTTAGTAGCTGCATGGCTGTTTGAAGAACCGTTTATTAAGAAGTCTAGCAGCTGGCATGCAACAGTCGATCTTACAGGTACACATACTCGAGGCCAAATGGTTCTCGATCATTTGAGAGAGTGTGAAAAGTTTCCGGAGAATGTTCGCATCATTGAATTGGTCGATGATGAAAATTTTAAGCGTATTGTTGAGTGGGCAGCAGGACTCTATGATGCATTTAAATTGAAGAAATTGCTGGAAGCCAGTAAAAATGAAGTATTATTGAAGTAGGAATACTGTAAAAAATTATAGTCGACGAATTTTGGAATTTGGAACAGGGTTCGAAAACAGCTGCTGGTGCCAAATAGTTTTAATAAACTACATGTAAATATTTGTATCAGTATTGTACATTTCATGTTGTACTTTCTTTTTATTTTTCTGGGATTGAAATTAGCAAATTTTTAGTAATACGCACGGTCTACAGATTTATAATTTAATTTTTTGAACTGTATGTCCACCTTAGTATTTGGAAAGATATATATATGTATGGAGTCCATATATCATATATAAAGTTTAAGCTCGCGGTTATTTCAAATTCAGAATTGCGCCAAAAATACTAGCTTTTCTATTGAAACAATCGGCGACGACTACGAACTTTCACTGATATCGATAAGTGAGCATCGTACCGCGAGCTTGTTGTCGGTAGCTTTTAATGACAAATGCAATGAAGACTGTAATTAAAGCGTTCGGCTCAAAATATTATCTAAGCTGAAGATCGGAATTTGGAGCGGAACACATTGAATTTGTTTATAATTGACCTATTGTAAGTACATTGATGATTGAGCCCGAATATCTATTCACAATCATCTTCATTAGGCAAACATTTGAAAAGAACAATGCGAAACGAGTAGTAGGAAACAATGGTAAGTTGAAATGTGAAAATCAAAGGTCATATATTCCGTTTCATTTTTAATGTAGATTAATGTGATTCTGAAATTCACCATTCTCTTGTACATCGATACAACTTTTGGATTCAATCGACAAACAGCAGCACCGAATGTGGTTTTAGTTTTGAGCGATGATCAAGACATTGAACTTCACGGTGTCTATCCACTTCAACAGACCATTAAGCTTCTCAGTCATCATGGCACGACCTTCACCAATGCGTATACAACAACCCCGCTTTGCTGTCCCTCGCGGGCTAGTCTTTTGACTGGACAGTATGCGCATAATCATTTAACTTTTAATAATTCCTTAAGCGGGGGCTGCAATGGTCATGCATGGCAAAGAGTGTCCGAGCCACGCGCATTGCCTGTTCTCTTGCAGAAGCATGGTTACGAAACCTTCTATGCCGGAAAGTATTTAAATCAATATAAAGGCGCTGCAGTTCCACCTGGGTGGAGTGAATTCTATGGACTACACGGGAACTCTGTGTACTTTAACTATACATTGCGAGAAAACCAACAAAATGTTACCTATGGGGATACCTATTTGACGGATCTGTTAATTGACCATTCGGTGAAATTTATACGAAATGTGAAAGCGAAAGATGCCCAAAAGCCATTTTTTGCGATGATAGCTCCTCCAGCCGCTCACGCACCTTTCACACCAGCTCCTCGGCATGACGGTTTCTACTCTGAAGTCCAAGCCTTGCGCACGCCAAGCTTTAACATTCCCAGTGAAGGTAAGTTCCAATAAACGTTACCTTTGTTAATTCCATAAATTAATTTGTCTCTTTTAGATAAACATTGGCTGGTGGGATCAGCTCGACAGTTGCCAAATACCACGATTCCAACAATCGATAAGTACTTCCAAAAGCGATGGGAAACATTGCTAGCAGTTGATGATTTGGTGGTGAATTTAGTGAATGTTCTCACGGAGATGCAATGCCTTGAGAACACATACATCATTTATACATCGGATAATGGTTATCATCTGGGACAGTTCGCTCAGCCCTTCGACAAACGACAACCATATCAAACTGACATCAGAGTTCCTATGCTTATTCGTGGCCCAGGCGTACCGGCCGGGCAATTAATGCACATGGCTGTCAGCTTACTAGACTTAATGCCCACAATTTTAGAATGGTGTGGAGTATCGGTTCCCGACCATGTAGATGGTCGGTCCTTTAAAAGCGAATTATTGCAGCAGCAAGCGAATGGCGAACAGGAAAATTTCGAAGAACGCGTTTTGCTCGTTGAGTATTGGGGTGAAGGTAATAATGACACCTATAATCCAGAATGTCCATGGCGGCGTTCTGATCATCTGGCAGGGTGCACTCTGGACGCGAATTGTCATTGCCAAGATGCATGGAACAATACGTACAGCTGCATCCGAGATTTCCGTTACAAGCTCGATCGTATCTATTGTGAATTCCAGGATGCTGAGGTAATGAATCCCCATATACTTATATGTATTTGTATTTGTTTGAAAAGACGATTTCTTATTTTTGTTTAGAATTTTATTGAGGCATACGATTTAATTGACGACCCCTATCAATTAACCAATATCGGTTATGATTTGCTTCCTATTGAACGGGCGCTATATAGTATTCTACTTCAAAATCTTACAAAATGTGCTGGCAAAACGTGCCATATTTAATCTACTCTAGTTGCAATTTGTAATGTCTTCGTTTTTATGTCAAGATAAATGCAATATCATAATTTATTCATGTTAACGCCATTCTAAGTCTACAGTGGACCGACAGGTAAGTTGATATTAATGAGTTTTATTGTATAAAAGAAAGAAAAATTTTATTTATATTAGAAATTTCTCATAAGTTCTCTTTTAAAGCTTGAGAGTTTGCATCTTGTTCGATTTGTCCAGCCCAATTGTTCTATATATATATATAGTAGGTAGCAAAAGGTTGCCAAGCAAATGGATAGGCCAGTTGTGTATATAGTTTAATATATAATTAATTAGGTTTTTTGTTTTTTCGTTTTTGCTTCAGTTCTATATTGATGGTAGTAAATCTGAAGAATGATAAGCATAATACATATAACTAGATAAGTGGGGCAAGTTCAACAAAGGGTAGAAAAACAACAGAAAAAAAAATGTATATTTAGACTGGTATACCAGTACGATCCTTAATCTTGCCGAGGACATTCACGTGCACCTTCGAGTAACCGCTCGGCTTAGCGGCCTGCGATGGAAGGGTTTCAACATTAACATGACCTGGCGCAAACACACCAGCATCCATAGACGCTGATGATAATGGCGATGAGTGCTTGGAGTCATCCATATGCAAGGATTGCTGTGTGCTGGTGTCTATCGAGGGCAGTAGCTCATCACTGGTTGGTCTCATCTGTGCGGAACTTGGTGTATTTATAAGCTGTAATTTATCGATCTCATCGTCGATGGCCTTGAACTGCCAGCTCCAGTTAGCGCGATATAGGAATGGCCGATGATCGAATCGATTGTCATCCGGACTATAGCTCTCCGCATGCACGGATGGTGTCAGCACTGTCATTTTATGCCGGTTAATTGCGTAGCAGCGAAAGAAATGCTTGACTTTCTCGGCCACTTCCTTGGGTGTTAGATCGTTCTTCCAGGTGGCCATTAGCCGGCAGAACATGCTGTATGGTCCGCAGAAGTATTGTTTGCGTAGACGCCCATATTCGCTTAACTCGGCATAGCTCATCCCCATATCCTCTTCGTCCGTTTGCAACAGTTCACCGTTCTCCAGCAGCGGCTCCAGCTCGGCTGTCGGCGGCGCCCCAATAATTGATTCCAGCGCCGGAAGATTGTACCTGCAATATAGAGGTGATATACATTTAAACTGATGATCTTTTAAAGTTTATCTGGTAATTTCCGCTTACTTCTTTTTAGCGTATGCCAGAAAACTAAGTAGATCTGTCTTGGATATGCCTCCAATGGGATTGATATCCGCCGAGGAACAATCGTATTTTGTGAGGTAGCCGCGCAGCGATTCATCCACATTTGAGGAACCAAGAACAAGGAGTCCACCGGGCCGATTGCGCACCCAAAGCATTAGCTGAGCAAAAATATATGCCAATACCATACGTATACGGGATTGAATGTTTTGCAGTGCCAGATTTTGGCGAGCGCAACCGCCCTGTGTACGGAAGACTGGCGTTACGCCCGTGACTGTATTGAAAATTCCCAGCAGGGCATTTACAGCCAGATCGATGCTGAACTCAATGTGATAGCTGCCCAGCTGGTTGGCCAGCTGTGAGGCACGACGGCGTGTGTCCTTGCTACTGTTCACACTGCCCATGTAGCATGTGACTAGAAGGCGATTGCATAATGCGGCTGCATTGATCGGTGTATAATCAGAATCGGCAAGTATTTTGCGTATATCATAAAGCACTTGTGCGTCACCCTGTTGGACCGCCTGAACTATTTGCCGGCACATCGAATAGACAATGGTGGCCGAGCTGCTGGAGTCGACGCCACCGCTGAGTGGCAAAAAGAAACCACCCTGGCCGGAACGTCGCAGATAGTCCCACAGCCAACAGGCTGGCCCCAAGGCGATCTCTTCTTCCGGAGTATGACCGGTAAAGTGGTATGGAGGTGTCGGCGACTTAAATATATCATTGTGCGTGGACATCTCAAAGTCGCATCGAATCCGAGGATATGTTACCGCTCCGGCGGCTGTTGAGCATCGCGAGCGTAGGCTGACGCGATAGGCACGTATTTCCTCTAGATCGATGGTGGCCAAAGTAACTTCAACGTCCTGCAAGGCGAACTGTTTGCCTCGAGCCAATATCTCACCGTTCAGCGCTATCGCTGAGCAGCCGTTGAAATAAACTCGTTGACCATCGCAACCGCGTAAATTACTAAAAAGATAGGCACCGCCGGCCTTAAAGCTAGCATTACAAATCAAATCGTTGGTGATATGGGCTTTACGCAATTCCATATAGCTGCCAGAGCCGTTGACAATCAGCTCGACGCCCGACAATGACATCTCAATATGCTTGCTGCGAACGTTCCATAACTCCTCGCATATCTCGTAGCCTATACATGTGTCGCGTGTGGCGATCACCGCATCGCCAAAAGGCACCGTCTCCTGTCCGGTATGTTGACTGATTATCCTGGGCAAAAAATATTCCTCCGTTTGCTGGGCCTTGGTCCAGGCGGTAAACCAACGAGACTCACGATAATTACCATCATCGCACATCGCCATTTTGGGGCGGATCAACAGTAGCTTGCGATTGAAGAACGCCACGCGGCAATTGTAGGCGACGTTCCGATGCATGACTGGCATTCCGACATCCACAAGCATATTCTCACTGCAATCGATCGGAAAAGCTGATTATGGCGGGCGCCCAGTGGAAGTGAAATGCTTATATATTAAAGCTAACCAAAATGGAGACATCATTATTTCCAGGAATGTCTCCCATGAGTGCAGAAACGTGTCCGGCTCCCGAAAGTGATCCTCGCAGCTGTAGCCACTGTTGGGAAGCAATTGTCAAATGAATACAAGATGAAAGCGTATATCTGTAGACGCAATTCAGATCTACCTACCTTATCTCCAGCTCTGGCCCAGTCCGATAGCTGGCACCCATATCCTTGGCCTCCAGTATGGACTGCAATATTCTCGCCATGTTGCCCTCGAAATCCAATGCCCATTGGTTTAATGTGGTCACCGCCACAGTTACTTTCCGTCCCATTTTATGTTATCGTTCAATATGAGGAGTCTACGTTAATCGATAATTGTCTGGCAGTTGTTAGCTGCAACAGGATTTAGACAAAATTTGCCAAAATTAAATGTTGAATGCAAATTGTTATCAAATAATTAGCTCTTATCGAGCTACGCTTATGCTGTAACTGAGCTGAAATGCTATTTGTGATTGCCGCAGCCGTTGCCAAGGGTTTTGCTCAGACTATTGATTAAACAAGGCCGTGTATGGGGTTCCAAAATTGGCCCTTAAATATTTATAGATGCCTCCTCCCTACGCCACAAATCCGTCCATTTTCCCAACGGACTCATTGACCCAGCCGCGCATTGTTCCAAATATAAAACATTGACATTTCTTGCTAACGAAACTTGCTAATTAATGTCTTAAAGTCACCCGAGCTAATAATATTTTCAGCTCTAAATGTAGATCGTCCTGCGGCATGCGCAGAATAACTTGCCTTGTTTACACGATATAAATAAAAATCGATTTCAACGTCAATCTGACTGGTTCAGAGCCTCAGATCCATAACTCTCTGTTTTTTCTCTCTCTTTCTCCCATCCCATCCCGATGATAGGATGATAGCCCATTGACCCATTGAGTCACTTTAATTTTTCTTGGAAAAATTGTCCGAAAATGTAAAATTTTTACGATAGGCTTATAGAGCAAAGAACTCGTACTGTCGCGACCCCAGTAAACAATGTATAATTATACAGTTTTATATGTTTCAGCGAAGGCCAACGAGGAGAGAATAAATGAAAAAAAAATTAAGAAGATTCTCAATAAAAGTCAATGCACCATATTTATATAGTATATATGTATAAAAGTGCGAGCGCATTCTATTTTAAACATTTGTGCTCTTTTTTGGCCAATTGATTGCGAATGTACAATTTTTGCTTTTCGGATTTCTGAATTTTGTAAAATAAAAAAACTCG
>JABVZY010000376.1:422506-434094 GCA_020883555.1 Drosophila nannoptera | reverse complement strand
TATTTTTAGTCTATGACTAAGGGATGCATAAATCAAGATAAGTTACCATATTTCACCTTATTAATTTCTTTTAAAAAAATCTACTTTATGAACATTGGCTTTCTGTTTATAATTTATTTAATCTTGACTGTTCCAGCTCAAGAAAGCATAAAATATTTAAAACGCCCGCCGGGTTTCATAACAAGCAGCATGTGATTGAATCATTAGTTACTAACTCTGTGTATAATATATGTATAATACCTCACTGTGCAGACAGTTATCGATTCATTCATCATACAACTTGTGAAGGCTGACATTTTATAATATAAATTAAACACACAATTTTTCATAAATCGGTAATGATTTCAAGAACATAACCAATAAAAAAATTTAAAAACGTTCAGAAATCATATATATATTTCGTATTATACTAATTGTCCTATTGTGTGGAGAGTGTTTGTTTTTCTAAGAAAAGAAATTTGGAAATTCATGTGAATCACAATAATCTTATATTACATCTAGCACCTATCAATATTAAGTTATAATCTTAAATGTAATTTTGTAATATTAATTTATAATGTCAACCAGTAACGGATGAACATGTGGAGCACTAAGCTTTCGTATGAGTACGTTAAGAACAGCCCTGCAAAAAGCTAATATCTGTATATCGACAAGGGAATATCGATTACTGGTAACAACTGCAGGCAGTTCGCCGCTATTCATATTTGTAGGCCAAACCTCCGATTGTGATGCAATTGTTGTTTTGGGCGAGAAAGTGAAAGTTTCACTCGATTTCCAATTGTAAAGCACATATCCTAAGTTGTTGTCAAAATAACCTATGCGCTTTAGTGTGTGCTCAGTTAGAAAGTAACGATATTCCTATACTAATACAACCGTAACGTGTTCCAAAAGGTCAACAACAACAATAATAAGAGAGCAACAACAAATACAGGAGAACACGCGATTTACCGCTCGCGAGGGCGCAAGCTACGGCCCATGTGCACGCGACTTGAAAGTTGCGCGCGTAACTGGGCCTAGTAATTTAGTCAAACCCAAAACCACAAACAATTCCAAAGTATTCCAAACATGAGTCGTCTGGCAACGCCGGGATGGAGTATCCTGCCTCTGCGGGTGTCCACTACCACAAAAGTGAGGCGTTTCTTTAATTTTTGTAACCCCTCAATGACATCCACCGTATTTGCAGGTTGTGCTCTTCTCGCTGACAGCCGGCGTGGCCTTAATGAGTGTCCTTTCACGGTTCCTGCGGCGTCGAAAGCCACCGCGTCCGACGCGACGCCCACGCAAATATACTGGACGGCGAACGCGAAACAGCATGCGTAGTCCAAACGATCTGACTTCGGTGGCCGGTTCGAAAGCGTCAGCGCGATCTGGCAGTCCAGTCGGTTCCACAGTCGCGTACTCAGACCGATTTTCCTTGGCGTCAGGCTCCATTGGGCCGGTCGCTCCAATCCAGCAGCTGGCTGGTACCTCTAACGCTAGCGCAGTGCCGCAGCTGACAGCACAACAACTAGGCGTGATGGGCATGGAGGCGTTAGATACAGTGATAAATTTTTGGGAGGATGCGCTAGCAGCACATTATTCGCCTGGAGGCGTACCGGCTTCACTAACATCAGCCGAGGATTCAGAGTTTTGTCGGGAAATTCAGAATTTGCTAGAGATGTCATATACGCTGCAGGAGCAGAGCGAACTTCTTTTCCTCGATCAGCGTTCGGTGCTTTTTCGCGAGGAACATTCCATAGACGAGGCTGAAGAAGAAGGTTTAGCAGCTACTGGAGATGGAGAAGAAGATCAGCATTCGCGTAAATCGGGAAGCGTGTTGAGTCGCGTCGGCTCCGATCCAAATTTCGATTCTGCAGAGAGCTTTGCCTCGGCCCTAGATCAAGTGGCCGATCTTCGCGAGTTTGATGGCTTTATAGAAATGGCGTATGAAGAGTATCCACTGTTCCAAACTGCGCTTAAACACCACGAGGAATACACAGTGCCATGCCGGACGTTACGATCCGAAATGATGCACTGTAACAGCGATATAGAATATTTGGCGAAGCTGCACTGCGTCCGACTCGCCTTTCAGTTTCTATTTAAGGATGCGGCGGTTGGCCAATGGATCTGCGACGCAGGCAGGCAAATACTAACAGATTTGCTGTGCCTAGCTGATAAGGATACCAAAGAGTTCCTAGTTGGCTACGAAGATATGGTCAACTATCTGCATGAGCCCAGCAATTGGCCGTGCATCCAATTAGAGCTTGAACAACGCAATGTCAAGGCGATGACATTCTACGACATATGCCTTGACTTTATCATACTGGACGCGTTCCGAGATTTGGATGCACCGCCTGCCAGTGTCACAGCTGTTGTCCAGAATCGCTGGCTATCCAATGGCTTCAAAGAAACGGTAAGGAAAATCTGTAAATTAAATTTCAACAAATGTTCTCTTGAGTTATTTTTGTTTGAGATTGAAAAGGATTCGCAAAGGACTTTGATTGAGTTTTTGAACACTGAAAAAATTAAATTTAAAAAAGAAAATTATGTGATAAGCTGGTCAGCGTTGCCACCTTACATACGAGACTGCTCATTTATCCTACGCTCTCTCACTCTCTCTCTCTCTCTCTTTGTATTCCAGGCTCTCACGACGGCCGTCTGGTCGGTGCTAAAGGCAAAGAAGCGTATGCTGAAATTTCAAAATGGATTTATGGCACACTTCTATGTCATATCGGAGCAAATATCGCCGCTGATGGCGTGGGGCTTTTTTGGCCCCAACGAAAATCTGCGTGACATTTGTCATTATTTTCGAGAACAGCTTCTAGCTTTCTTGGGTGACATCTATAGCTTCCAGAAGAGTCGCTTTACCACTATCGAGGAGTTCTCGGAGGATGTGTTAAAGCATATGCAAACGCGTGTCAATAATATTGGCGTTAAATTCAGTCAGTAAATTCGCTCAAAGAGATACAGACAGCGGCAAAATACGAAAGAAGAGTGAGACGGGAGAGGGATAATCATATTGTTTCTGTTGTTAGGCACCGGGCCATGGTTTATGTTTTTATCTTAATAGTAATCAATTTTTAAACCTATACATGGCACGCACACACAAACATTGACTAATTTTAAAGCCACACACAAACGCATACATGCATACACACATGCAGGTGTAGGCAAATACATTGACACACAGAGTTATACATTTTTCACATTTAACATTTATGATTAAGAATCGCATTAAAGTCGCCAAAACATTTGTAAAATAAAACTGATTACTTCACTGCCAGCAAAACAAAACAGCTGGCCTTCTCCCACATGAGGCAGCAAGTATATTGTGTGTCCTTCTCTTGTTCGCTCCGGGCCCCAGTCGTCGCTGTCAACTCGTCGCTGCACCATGTGCAAGGGTCTGGGCTTCAGCACCGGCTTGGTGGCGCTCTGCGCATTTGTAAGTGTTCTCTGCCAATGCTAACTGTGTAGAATTCCTGTTCTAATTGATTCATTGGCAGATCTGTTCCTTCGGTGCCCTGCATATGCTCAATAAGATCGTGCACATTAGCGCAGATACAGACGAATATCAATTTCCACCGGATGAAGATGAACGCTGCCAGCGAACTTTCATTATCGATAGCATGGGTAATGCACATCTCACCTGGCTGGAGCTATTCTATATGAAATGGACTCTGGTATTGACCATTTTCTATACGTTCATTGTGATGATTCTCATACGCGCGCAGTACTTGAGTCACTTCGATATAAGTTTCATTACCTCAAATGCGGTAAGGACTTATCGCTTACAAATGTAAACATCCAAACAGCTTTTGCTCCGACCACAACAACCTGTTCCTCCTCCTACCCCTCCTCCTCCTCCATAGATGATGATCGTTGGCGGCTTTCTCTCGGCAGTGCTGTTAATATATACGGTCATATTGCACGATCGGATGCCCTTCCTTGAGCTCTGGTGTAACGAATTTATAGTCGGATTCATGTACTTCATAGCCATCAATATATGTGTTGCTGTCGTCTTCTTCTTCATTCACTCCTGTCAGTGTTATTTTCAATTGGAGGAGCGTAGATACTAAACGCACATGTTTCCAATTGACAAATTTCAATTATATTCAATTAAATACATAAATTTGAATAATGTTTAAAACCTATCATTGCTGTATGATCATCTCTGGAAAAAATGCGGAGCAAAAACACGTCTCACGGTTCGCAAACGTTCATTACTAGTCATTTAAGAAATATTCCACAGGGCTGGAGAATTAAAAAAAAAAACAACACTCGGCTTAACGGTCGAGTGAACAAGTTCAGTTCAGTTCATTTTACTGAGACGAGAAGATCGAACCAGTCCGTTTCAACTTAACTTTAACATTAAAATCAATAAATATAAATAGCTATTTTTTTTATAAAAACATATAGACACGTTTATTCGAATACAATATATGCTGTTTGGTATAAAAGACAGTGAGATAAAACACAATTAAAGTAGAAAGAAATGTAAATTAAATAAAAACATTTTGTAATATTAATATATGTTTGTATGAAGGTAGTACGATTAACACATATATTTTTTTTTTTTTTTTACAATTTAACATTACATCAAAGAGACTCCTTTGTTTGACCTGCGCGGTAACTAACTACAGCTCTAGCTATATCAAATTCCGATTTGATTTTCGATTCTGATGTATTGATTATGTAAACCGTCGCAAAATGCCAGCGATTGTGCCGCTTAAATGCCGCGATACGAGCGATGTGCCAGGAATGCGCTTATGAAGTACAATACCGTATTGACCAGGCCAAGAATAGCGGCCGCCATATAAGCATCGTGCTTGGTATCGCGCAACTTTATCAACAGGACAGCGGAAGAGGCGAGCAGCAAGATGGCCGCTATAGTATGATAGATCAGCTCCTGTGAATGCCAATTAGAATAATTATTGATTACATTCAAATTCGAATTTACAATAACGAAACGAAAAAAAAATAACGAATGACTCACATAGATCGTTTTGGCGATGAGCCCGCCCGTGCTTAGCGATGTGAGGCACGCGAGGAATAAACAAAATGTCCCTATCATAAATGTAGTGGCCATCAGATAGTGGAACAGAAACTGATGCTGACGATAGTAGGCACTATCACTATAGTTCATCGCCATCAGGGTAACCACAGCAATGCCAATTAGCTATAGATATATACGATAGAAATATGTATATGGCGGATCTTAAGCATCACCAATATTTTGCAACTTACCAATTGGAAGAGCTTCAGAATACCCGGAAATGTCTTCAGATAGCCCGTGTTCAACACAATGTAGGAGGTGTTGGTGGTGCTGGTTGTGGTTTGGCGTGTTATGGTAACGGTGTGAGACATCTTGACGGTTACTTAGTCGGTGGTTGGTAAAGGTGGGTTTGTTGGGTCTGCAAGAATGTAAGAAAAAATTCCCTATTAATTTATACTGAACAATATGAAATGGAATGGACCCTATTATCATTCCCATTTACATTATTTTCCCAGCTCCTCTCATACGTAATTCATCATGTATCATCATATCTAATTAATAGTCTCTTTGGCCTGTAATTTGAATCGGAATTCCGAAGAGCAATTGAGAGGTGTGAGTGCCAATTTTCACAGTTGTTACAAATCTGTTGCCCTGCGGACACGCCCATAGACATGCCCATGCCATACTGTTGTATTTTTGGTCAAATAATTTGTTATTATTTTTTCTAAAATTAAACATTTTCAACGCCGGCCTCGCTGAGCGCCAAATGTTATTGAAAACGCAGGAGAAACTAGAAAATCTATTTACTTTCGTGCATGTGTCTATATGTAGTTATGTACATGTGTCCATCTGTTGCTCTCTTTCTAACATCTATAGATGTACAATGACGTCATGGACTTTATGGCTGCTCCTACTGCTGCTGCCTTTTGTATTTCAGCCAAATCTTTCGTTGGAAACATGAATTCTCTGTTAAATATATATATATATATATCTACGCTAATACATACATACGTATATAAATTTTAAAAAGTTCATATGTGCGTGTATGTGTGCATGTCTACATATTTTTTTTTTTTTTAATGGGGGCGCGCATTAATGCGTATGTGTTTCAGGCAAGTGTTGAGCGAGTGGACGCAATGGGTGATTGCTTCAAGATCAACATACGTACATAGGTATGTACATATATGATTCTATAAATCTGTAATTCTGGTATAATAGCATGCGCATGCACTTGCGCATCCAAAAGCTAATGGCATTTCCTTGCCCGCTACTAATATGATATGGATGGGCTACCGTTAGCAAGCAAGGTCTTTGCTGGATGCACGGCTCTCGTCCGGCGCTCCCAGTTGATACAATGACGCCATCCCAATTGGCATGCGCGATGACGTAACGAGTTACACAGCATACCAGAAAAATAACTTTCGAGAATTCCAGTTTGGAATGCCAGTTGGAAATCTCTTCGAAAACGCAACATGGCATCAAGAAGAAGTAGCAGACAATCAAAACAAACCGAACCACATTTTATGTAGATTAGCGAGCGGATTTCCGCTACGCACTCGGGGATTGAATTCAAAATTAGTTTTTTCTTGTTTTTTCTCAAATGTTCTTTACGTTAACTTGGTTTCAGAAGAACCAAAAAACAAAAGGCAGTAAAGTAAATGCCGGTTTTTTTTATTCTTGTTTTTCCAAAAATGATATCATGCTCGAGCCATGTACGCATGTTCGCTTGATCGTGTAACTGTGCCTTGAATTTGATTGTCAAGCGTTGCCAAGAGAAGCGTCTTCAAAAATTTTACCAAATGAAGCAACCGTTTTGGTAGGCAATCAAAATAAAAAGAAAAAAACCAAAAAGGGTGCTGATAAGTCGGCAAGCGAAAGAAAGTGCAAAAATTGATAACGGTATATGTAGCAGTTATTTAGAGCTTGCATTTTCCTGTTGCTGCTGCTGCCGCTACACGTTGGCCCTGGTATGAGATCATCGCTAAAGGCGCTCATTATTATTGACCTACTGCGTTCTTTAGAATTTTGATGTCATTTTTATTCATCAAGTGCCACGCCCTGGACTTCATCACTTGCCAATTTGTTGTCAATCAATAAAAAAAATATATATACATATACATATATCAGCGTATCTTGAACGCGCACTCCAAATCAAATTCAAAGCCAGCGAAACGTGTAAATTTTGAATTTTTTTGTTTTTTTTTTTTTAAATCACACAAACAACATGCATACTTATGTATATGTATAGAGACATAAATTTACGTGTGTATTGGTGTGTGCGTGCTTGTTTTTATATGCGATCGCTGTGTGCTGCTTACTTTTTATTTTATTTTTTGGATATACGCTGGTCACACTTGTTTGTGTTTTGTATTGAAAATTCGTTCTGGCAATGCGTTTGGATTTCGAGCAGTTGCTGTTGCGGCTGATTTTGCGTCTTGGCGCGCGTATGTTTGAAACGAAACTGAAACTGCAAAAGTATTTTCAATTTCGTTTACGCCTTTCGCTTCTGCCAGCTGGCCGGCTGGCCAGCTTTGGCTGCTACGAAAAGCAGCGACGCCGCTGCGAAGCGTACGCCAAAATAAAGCAACAACAAACGTGAAGCGAACAGGCAAGCAAATCAACCCACAAAGCACAACAACTTGTTGTTACTGCGTTACTGCTGTTGTTGTTATTGTACAGGGGCATTGCAAAGCAACACGAAGCGACTCATTCACTTATTCAGACAGCAAAGCGATGACGACCATGACGTCATGACTCTGCGATAAGAAAAAAAAATAACAAACAAACAAAATAACTTAACGCCAATGCCGAGCTCTTTTATTGTTATTGTGCATTTCGCCTTAATACAATCCACACACGCACTAACCTCTGTAACGGTTAATTGCTCTACGCCTTACTTTTTGTCCAATGAGTGTGCTGAGATAGAGAGCAACCACTGCTGCTGCTGCAGTACTTGTGAGTCATCTAAAAGAGAGGAGAGAGAGAGAGAGAGAGTAAGATAGTGCACGCCTAGGCGTTGGGGTAACTATGAGTAATGCAAAAAATATATACATATATGCATGTACTCGAAGAAGTCTTGCTGCGTTTGTGTGTGTGAGCACTGCTTGGATTAACTGCGGGCTGCGTCTGCCTCAAGGAGAATGCGAATATATTTAAATAGATAGTGATCTAGTGTAAGCGACTAAGCGATACCTCGGAATTAACGCCAATCGCTAAATAATTGCCATATATAAAAATTTCCTTAAAATCTTTGTGCAAATATATTTTGACCATCTCAATAAAATAATTGTAGACTGCTCGCCGTTATTTTTTCAATATTCGCCAAACACTCACACATACATACATACAGGGTATGCGAATATGGTTGCCATTTTCTTCGCAGTTATCAATGCGATTCATCGTTATCAAGTACACACCTCGCAATATAGTCATACGAATTGCCTTCGGCTGACTTTAATTGCTATGCAAATTGTGTGTTGGGCGTTTTCGAATATCTTTTTTTTTCGAGTTGAATAATGCCTACCATATCGTACAGCCTTTTGTTCACTGCATACTTTAAGGCGTGAAGGCTCTCATGAACAAACTGTTTTGGGTTGGTCGCATTGATATGCTAACGGCAATCACTTGCAATTATCGATCGCTTTCACTTGCAATTATGAATCAATTTATATACGCACGGTCCAACCATTATAGACTTGAGCCTTTGTTAGTAAAAACCCTTCCCTTTTATTCGGTTGCTTGTCCTTGCAACACTTTCTCATCTTTGAAAAAATAAAGCCAGTTGAAGTACCGATTCTCATTAATTTATTAATAATTGATTTTGTTCGTGGGTATATGTAACATAAATGAATGAATGATTTTTAGGTGAATTTGTGAATGAGCAAAATGAATGTTTTAATGCGCACTTGAATATCGAAACGCGCCAATTGACCTCACTTTTGCATGTATGGGTGGCTGCGGGTTTGTGTGTGTGTGTGTTTGCTAATATGGCTGTTAAATGCAATTTATTATTACAATGTATATATATATAGTTTGCAATTCTGATACCAGTACAATTTATTCTTTTTTCCCGGCTCAAGCTGTTTGCATCTGTTATATATATATATAGATATATAATTTGTTTCTTATTCCATTCCTCTTGTCGATTTCAGCATTGGATTAGAATTAAGGCTAATCGGTTAACGTACATGTTTCGAATGTGTTTGTATATGTGTGTGCATTTGTTTAGCTGTATTCTCGTGTTTTTTTTTTCTCTTATCGAGCTTTAGTTCAACTAGTTATCATCGATAGACTTGTATATATAATAATAAGGAAACATTTTCGCTCGCCCTCTTCGTAATGGCAATGAAAAGCTTTGATGTTAATGTTGCAGCAAGGCTTAGATAAAGATGACTGTCATCTACGTTGGTTCGCATCATTGTGTTCTTCTTCTCCCTCTTTTTCGTGTCATCCGTTTTCATTTTTTTTTTTTTTTTTTTTTTTTTTTTTTTTTTTTGGTAATTTTATGCAGTTGCTGCGGCTGCTGACAAGCATTGTTGTATGTTTAATCGAGTCCATCGTCTACGGAGTCGTTGAACTCCTTTTTAGCCTTTGGTTCGCTGTTGGCAAACTTGGCCTCTGCATCACAGAAAGCAGCGTCCCCATCAGCAGTATCTGCAGCTGTTGGGCCACCGTCGGTAGGAAATTCGCCTTTGAAGAAGTTCTTGAGCAAGTTGGTTATCTTCGGATTGGACATGTACTTGGAAATGTTACTGGGATTGGCAAGTATGTCTTTCATGGCAGCTGCCAATTCGGGATCGTTCATTTTCGACATCCAATCGCCTTTATCGAATTGTGGGAAGTGTGACGCACCTCCTGCACCAGGAAAACCGCCAGCGCCTGGGAATCCGCCTGCACCATCAAAACCACTTGTACCGCTCTGCTTAGCCTGTTCCTTTTTAGCCTTACGTTGTGCCCGCTGGCGTTCCTCGAACTTGTGCTCAGCTATTTTGCGCTCTTGCTTAATACGATGCTGTTCAATTTTCTTTGCATTGGGCGTCACTTCACGCAGCCACTCATCAGCCTCCTCGTCAAAATCTAGCTTACACGCCTGACGCAAGTCTTTGGCGGCTTCTTCAAATTTGCCGAGCAAACGATTCGCACGTCCACGGAATTTGTAAGCCGGAGCCGAATCGCAGTTCAATTCCAGTGCCTTGTCGCAATCGCGTATGCACGCGTTTGGCTTCTTTAGCTTCAAGAAAGCCTGACCGCGCTTGGCGTAAAACAGAGCATTGCCTGGATTCAACTCGATGGCCTTAGTATATAGAGTAATGGCCTGTTCGAATAACTGTTTACTATAAGCGGCAGCTGCTTCACCGCGCAGATCTCCGGCTTGATCAATTTCCTCCTCGGTGGGTGTTTTGTTGGAATCACCCATGGGTTGAGCTGGGTCGTTATCGGCTTCAATGACGCCTGCAAATGGAAATTGAGGTTGGAAGTTCATATATCGTGACACGTGATTTCTTAATTCTTAATTACTTGCATGCTTTGCAACATACCTTCCATATCCAATTCAACTTCGGACTCTTCGAGAATGCTTGCTTCTTCATCACTGCTACCTGCTTCATCAGCTTCGGCTGCTGATCCGGCCGGCTTTCCCTTGGCACCAGCATCGCCGCCAAAAGGGCACTTGCTAAAGGTACATTAAAATATACACTATGTATTGTAAAAACGGAACAAACGAGAAATTTGTACACACTTACCCAGTTTCCGGCATCTTGAATTCACCCTCCGGTACTTTACCCCCAAACTTTTCCACTAAATCCTTGACAAATTTCAACTGAGGCATATTCAACACCGTTGGATTTGTATCAACAAAATCAATAAACCCTTTGAGCTTAAGCAAATCTTCATTTTGCATTGGCGGAGCCATTTTTTTTTTTTTCGCAAATAATTCAGTTTTCTAGTAAATTCTATCTATACTATTACAAATCTGTATGTATGTAAAATACGTTTCACACAAAATGCTGAACTAAAATTTTCTCCGGTTGTCAGTGAGACCGATTTTTAGAGATAGCCTTTTGACAAAGAACTACTTGATATCGAGTAAAATTAAAAATACTAAGTCGCTTTTAGTACTGTATACAATCGATATGTTGGCTAAAATTTGTATTACCAATATCGATGTATCGATATAACATCAACAAACTATCAACGACATATACATTTTCATGTGTTTTATTGTAGCTGAGAGACTCTTCTCTGCAACTTCTCCTTGTTTTACAACTAAATTAGACAAACAAAGAACAGAATAAAAAATGATGGTATCGCATAGCTGATAAAACACATAACATTTTGCAGCGTCAAAACAGAAGTCAGAGTCGGTGGAAGGATCAAAAAGAGCAAACTAGCGGAGCGAATAAGTCATCGCTCAACGCTCTCGGTCGACTCATTCCTATGCCTGTGTGCATTTGTATGTATATGTGTGTATAATGACCACCCAGCGAACGCATCGAAATGCCACCAGCGCAGTGGGGAGTGTCGGCGATTCAGATTACGAGACGCTGATGCAGCGACTACACATTGGCAGCAGCTATCAGCGCTCGCCTGGAGCTATTGAAAATTTTATGCATGATGC
>JABVZY010000376.1:387308-398798 GCA_020883555.1 Drosophila nannoptera | reverse complement strand
TGGCTTGTCTGCCTGAACTGTAATTAATTTTTATTGACTGCCGACTTTAGTTCTGATTAAATCGGTGTATTTAATGCTTCGTTTATGAGCAACCAAAGGATTGCACAATTCAATCCACAATCCCATCTAAATAGTCTGCGCCGGCTCCTGGTGCGGCCAGTGCTACTGTTTCCGTTTCCGATTTCGTTTTCGCTTTCAGTTTGGGCCATCGGCTCACGCTGATGCGGCGGCACGCAATGCCATTTGCCTCTACCCTGTCAAATTTCTATCGCCTCGCATGGGGCATTTCCGCGCTGAACAATCCCTTCGCCTACAAATTATCTATCTATCAGGACTGTTTCCGCTTCAGCATATGAATAAGTTCCTTGTAATTGTAATAGGCTTTCTGTGTGGGTATATATATAGCAGAGTTTCGACTTTGCCAAGTCAATGATGTCATGGATAATTTATGCGAATATAGATGTCTACATATACGAGAATAAAATATAAACTATAACAACTATGTATTGCCTTTATTGTAGGGTATCACGTCGTTTGGCAGGCCCGACATGCGCCCTTTTCCTTGTTTGAAAGTGTGTTTATTTTCGGATTTTGTTGCATACTTCAAGGATTCGATTTGGGTTTTGCTTGCGGAAATATAGAGACGGCGAATGACGAGAAATAAGCGTAGAGGGAGTGCGGGAGCGGCGAATATTTTTTGCATGATAATAATGAGGAGAGTTATAATGATGATCGACTTTGTCCCCATTGCAAAATAGTAAATGGCAGAGCAACTTGTGACGTCTGCGCGCGTTCTGTCCCTCTCTCTCTCCCTCTTACACTGGGCTTATGTAGGTCACGCCGCTGTTGCCGGCAGCCATTTGTACGCGCTTATATATACATATATATATTTATATTTATATGTGTGCAATTGTGTGTATATTTGCGGGTGCGTGTGTACATTGGCGAAATTGCCTGTCATGGGCTGCAGTAATAACAGAAGCAAGTACAAAGAGAGCCGCAGCAAAAACAACTAAAGTTATAACAATACCGATGGAAAAAGTTTAATGAGTTCAAGTTTTATAAATGAAAAGAAAGGTGAAAGGTGTCCTTGTAGCACAATTCCCAATCTCAGACGTAGACAGCACGCTAGGCGCCACAGACGTTGTCCTGTCCTCGCCAGCAGCATGAAGTCGAAAGCGGCGTTGGCGAATGGCAACGATAACGATGATGAGGATGGCGATAGCCAGGATAACGATCTTTTTGAGGGTGATCCACGTCCCTTGCCGTACGCATTCGAAAAGGAGTTAATTAACAAGTCCAACAAACACATTCGCATTTCTGATGTATTTATTCCGTCTAATAAAGGTACGTAGCGTGAATTGGAAAGGCAGCCAAGATCTGTTCAGTTCTTTTTCGAGCGTTCTGCACTCTTTTGCAGTATTTCCAATGACTTCCAAATTTTATGCCAAATACGAGCAACATTCGCTTTCAAAAGCGCAGGCGCATCGCCCCAGACTCCATAAGACGCCACCGGATTATCCGTTACTGGAGTCACAAATGTATGGTTGGATTCCAGTGCAATGCCGAGATACTGCCACATATTTGAATTGCATACATGCGCCAAAACGGCGATGCTGCATAACAATACACGGCGAACAAATTATAGCTGGGCGAATCACAGAGCGCCCACCGTTTAACGGCTTACAATTCATTCTGCATTAATATATTTAGATATGTACATAAGAAATTAATAAATGCAATCATAATTGTAATTAATTTATGCGCTAATTGTTTCTGGTATATTTTGATGTAATATATCGCACGTAAGACTTTTTTAGTATTACAATTCAAACTGTGGCAACGCTATAAAATGCGGCAAGTTGGCAGCGCACGTGTTGGCTATGTTTACTTTTTATAGTATTTTCGCCAGGATTTATTTCAAATTCTAGAAGTAGCGCAGCCAGCGACAATTACTATACATAGAATCGTAAAATGGACATTCGTGTGGCTGGAAATTAGCAAAAGAATATCTCAGAACCCAGGCAATATGGTAAGCACGCAAATAGCTATTATATGAAGTTTGAAGCAGAACAATCAAAGTTTATGGTCTTTATGCCATTTGTTGCCCCTAGCAGCGGCATTTGACTTAATTACCTTCGATTTTAATATATTAATTTGTTAACAGACACAATCAAATAAATCAAAGCCCCTTGGCGAAAACGAGGATACGCACGCAAGCGAGCAAGCTCATTGCGAAACGGACAAAATGAATCCGTCTTTGAATTATGAAGATCTGCTTAACGCTCTCTTTCAAGCTCTGCAAAAGCTATGTAAGTTGAATGTAAAAAATGCCATTATCAGATCTAGTATTTATTCATCATTTTAATGTACAGTGTTACAGGGACGGC
Source organism: Drosophila nannoptera (assembly GCA_020883555.1). Lineage (NCBI taxonomy): Eukaryota > Metazoa > Arthropoda > Insecta > Diptera > Drosophilidae > Drosophila > Drosophila nannoptera. The sequence goes on along the minus strand of JABVZY010000376.1, from coordinate 396,408 downwards.
GCATCATCTATTTTGTTATGTGCGAACTGGGTGGTAATGAAATGTTCGAAGCAGCGGCTTCCTGGTGTGCTCATCATCCGGATATAGCAATCTGTTTGCTAGCAGCCAGTTTTGTATTCTTATTACCACTGCTTCTCATTTTTGGGTTTGGAATCATTACTTTGGCGATCACCTTTACTGGTATTCTCGTACTTGAAGGTATTTGTGTATGGATTTCTAACTATTAAAAATCTGATATTACGATCGTTCACTTCAATTACAGGTACTCTGTTGACAGTTGTCTTTATGATATTTTTTGCCTGCATAGGCAGTTTAGCAATTGCCGTTATCGTCTTTGCTGTTGTTGCCTACTTTGGATTTGCACAGATCTATGGCTTCTTGGGCATGGAACGTTATCGGGATACTTTCATAAGGTTTATACAGGAGAGAAGCGTTGCTGAACCAAATGAACGTTTATAAGATCAAGCTTAAGCATATTGTAGAAATAAGTTCCCAAACGAAAATTGATAGAATTCCTAGTACGAAAAAACTGAATATTTGGTATGTTTTTATTTAAGAACATTTTTATTTCTAGGGATTTTACACTACCCATTGTACGATTAGTCGATTTCAGATTGTATATATCGATGCTTTTTTGGGGCCATCTCCATTGTTCATAATCTGTGTTTACGGTGATGAATTTGTTTATAAACTAAAAGTTCTGTGCATATTAAAGTTCTTGCAACAATTCTGCTTCTGAGCAGGCTTTTGCGTTCGAACACGGTAAGTGTATCACATATACTTGGGAATTTATATGGCTACCGACTTAATCCTCTTACATTTTGTCAAATAATATATGATTATTAACATGGATGGAAACACTAGTCGTGCAAGTATTCATACATACTCAAAAAATTGATTCAGCTGATCTTAGTGATGGCATTGATTAAGGTGCCTAAAATAAAATGTAAAAGTTGGACCTATAGAAGTAATTTGGAACATAGAAAATTTTTGAACGTGTTATAAAAAATATAATAAAACTTCTATCGAGTACATAAAATGAGAGCATCGATAGTCAGTACAAGAATCGCGATAACACGTCAATCGACCGATAGTATCGTTGAAGTTATTGCAGGTCTTTTCTATATACACACATACTTAGTTTTCGCTGGCAAACATTTAGTAATTTCTGTGTGTTTAAGTGTGGGAAAGTAAATAAAAGCTGCTTTTTGAGCAGACTAATTACTTTTGACGCGGTAAGTGATCGAAATTTAGCAAACCGTGTTTTGATCGTCGATATTGTTTCATAAAACATCTCGATGTTTTCGGTGTAAAAAAACCTAAGAAAGCTGCTTAAAAGCAAAGGGATCAAGCGATTGGCGGGGGTGTGGTAAATCCACACATATGTAAATATATACATGTATAAACAGTTTTGGTATCTCATATGTGCATGAAAGTATTCACTCTATATCGTTTAAAAACTATAAACATAAACAAAGGTAGCAAAAGAAATCATGTTGATATTTTATGGTGTTCAAGAAATATTGTAATATTGTATGTATTAATAACAAGTATGCGTTAGAGTCGAGTTTACTTAATATGTGTATGTATACATATGTATGTGTGCAGCAAGGAGCTGCCAGCTTTCTGCGCAGCATAAAACTTATGTATGTATATATTTATGTATGCATAAATATGAAAGAAGTGACTATTTAATTTTCTGGAATATGTACTATGTGTATTGTAATTGTGATTGTCCAAATTCGCCACACATACGTACGTATTTGTGAAAACTATTTTATTACCATTTCGTATCGCAACGTATGGCAACACTGTTAAGCTGCATTGGAGTTTCTGTCTCTTGTATACTTATGTACACATGTTCTCTCTCATTCGCTGTGTCTCGCTCTCTCCCTCTCTCTTGTGCGATACATCTCGCTCACTCTCGCTGCACAATGCTTGTATGTATAAGCGTGCAACGCGGCCGCTATGGCGTCGTTCTCAACGTTTCCAGTCACTTGTCTGTTACGCTCGGTGCTGGTCGTTCGCTTCTTTGGCTCTGCATGCCGAGAACCAGTACAAGGCTTGCCACAAAAAGAAAAAAATAACATTGGCAAAGCGGTGAAAATTCGAAAAACAAAAAAACAATATTTAGTGTTTTTTTTTTCTGTGATTTATTAAAAGAGAATTAACAACAAAATATTAAGTTAAAGCTGGTTAATTGTGTGACTTAAAGCACGCCTGGCTTATAGCTGTGCTCTTCGCTTTGCAGGTAAATTTTTTCATACCATTTTGTTGCCCTACATGCATCTACAAACACACACATACACACGTATACATGAACATATGCGTACATACGCACTATCTTAACTATGCAACTCAGCATATCTTGTTTGTGCCGCAACGTCTTAAAACGGAAATACATGTTTGTTGTACATACATACATACACTTATGTATGCTTCTGTGTGCGTGAGTCTGCATGTGGATATTTATATAGCAGGTACAACATAAGTGAGTAACGATGCTCGTATTACCTGGTACGAGAGTATAGGTGCGAGTTGCGGGAGTTAGCATTTTATCTCCATTTTCTCCAAGAAATTTGACTCAGCGGCTCTCACAACTCGCACGATAAAAAATAAATAAGTGAGTGTGTCAATGTTAATGTACATTGTTACATACGTACATACATACCTTCATAAAGAGCTAGTTTAGTTTTCTGAACTTGTGAATGAAAACTGCACTAAATGAAAAAAAAAACTTACAATACATATATGCATTTACAATATATATATGCATTTAATGTGCAGTTGGTAGAAAGCCGGTTAGACCTCAGAAATATATTATCTAGTTAAAGATTGGTATGAATATTTCAGATATACTGTCTTGATTTTTTATTGTTCAATTATGCAGTTTTTATAAAAATTATGTGTCATTTGTGTTTTCCAGGTGTGGTGTAAATCGCCTAAATCACCAAGATGAGTTACATGCCAGCCCAGAACCGTACAAGTAAGTCTCTCTAATTTGTAAACTATAAAACATGTATTTTAGTTAATTTCCCGCAACTACATTTAAATTCGTTAAAAGCAAATAAGTCGTAAAATGTTTGAACAAGTTCCATTCCACTTTGTAGCCGATGGATTCTCGTTTTAATCAGTCTGTTGGAAATGGTCAAAGCATTGTCTCTGTCAATATGTTGAGTATGGTGCATGGCCAGAAAATGGGCGGGGCTCCAATCAATGTTATTGTAGAGCGTACTGCAGAGCAAATTCGTTTCAATGCTCATTGACAAACGATTGTTTTGCATAGCAAAGGAGTACTTTTAGTAATCGATTAAAAAATAGTTCACTGGCTTCACGGCACTCTCCACTGTGTGAAGGCAGAATCTATCGGGCGCCATTGTTGTTTATATTCTTTGTCTGTTTTCCTTTTATGCGCCTCTGTTCTTTTTTTTTTTTTTTTTTTCTTTATAGCTGTAATGCATCTTCTGCTTGAGTGCTGCCATCCCTGGCAACTTGTTCATTTTGCTCTCTGCGTTTTCAACATTTGTTTTTGCTTCTTCTGCAAATTGCGCTTTACAACGGCAGTTGTTGCTTTTTCTTGAATCCGAATCTCTCCCGTCGCTGCTTGGTCTTGTTGATGTGGCCGCTGCGCTGCTGCCACTTCATTTGCAATTCGTTTGATTTGGGGCGAGTGGGTGTTGGGTGTGAGTGTGTGCCCTCTTGCTGCTTTATCATGCTGTCTCATTCTCACATACTCGTTAACTCTGCTAGATATGTAAATGTACATGTAAATTTATATACATATATATGTATAAATTATTGCTACTTCACTTGGCTCTGGCACACGTTTGCGAATTTTCGTTTGTGATTTTTACTGAAAAACTCAATTAGAGCGCGGCAGCATACGACGGCGGCTGAAGGGCGTTCGTGGTGCCGCCTGAGAATATGGCACAACAAAGTGCGTTTAATCGATCTGGGAAATATGCATGAATAAAGGCTTGGCTTCAAGGACTATGCCGTCGTTCGTTCGCTGCCAGTTGCAGCGCATAAATAGCGAAAATTCCAAAAACAAAGCGAATTGCTGAGCAGGCATAATTAAGGCAAAGTGGCAAACAAAACGCCCAATGCATTTGGGGCTTGATTGCCGCCTTGCGACGACACACATATATATACAATCACACATACATATATAGGCTCGCTGGCAGCCAGCTGTGAAGCAACCCTCGGAACTTGCTCGTTTGTCCTGGCAGCACTTTTTTGGTTTTGATTGCTCGTTGAGACTCAACGATTCTGATGGCTCCGTCTTTTTAAACACACACACACACACACACGCCCACCCATAGTATATATGTATGTGCATATAGGCACATGTTTCTTTTATTTTGAAAGGGGACGTCGCCTTTATAATATGCAGAAAATGTCCTGCAGCGCTCCTTCCTGTCACATTTCTATTTTCGCTGCTGTTTCCACTTCTGTTCATGCTGTCATTTCTCTGTCATGGTGTCGCATTTCACAAACAACAACAACAACAGCAGCCAGACGTTAGCTTTGTGCCATTTCCACTTTAACCCATTAGAGTTCTGGCTTTAATCCAAGAAATAAAGTGCACTCGTCGTTTCATGTTATTTCCCGCAATAGAAGAAAATGTATTTCGATGAAGAAAGAACAATTTGTATTATATTACAAGCGTAACACAGACACATTAATACTGCCCGATTTGCATCCAGTTAAGTAATAGTAACTAAAATTGTTAAACTTTGTTTTGCTTGCCCGTAGTGTCCCATAATAATCAATATAATCCGCCGGATTTGCCACCAATGGTGTCGGCCAAGGAGCAGACACTGATGTGGCAGCAGAACTCGTATCTGGGTGATTCCGGTATACATTCGGGCGCCGTTACCCAGGTGCCGTCGCTGTCCGGCAAGGAGGATGAGGAGATGGAGGGTGATCCGTTAATGTTTGATTTGGATACCGGATTTCCGCAGAATTTTACACAGGATCAGGTAGACGATATGAATCAACAGTTGAGCCAGACACGTTCGCAGCGTGTACGTGCCGCCATGTTCCCCGAGACACTCGAGGAGGGCATCGAGATACCGTCAACACAATTTGATCCACAGCAGCCAACAGCTGTGCAGCGCCTATCGGAGCCCTCACAGATGCTGAAGCATGCCGTTGTCAATTTGATCAATTATCAAGATGACGCCGAACTGGCCACCCGTGCCATACCCGAGCTGATCAAGCTGCTCAATGATGAGGATCAGGTGGTCGTCTCGCAGGCAGCCATGATGGTGCATCAGTTGTCCAAGAAGGAGGCTTCACGTCACGCCATCATGAATAGTCCCCAAATGGTGGCCGCCCTCGTCCGTGCCATCTCCAATAGCAATGATTTGGAGAGCACCAAGGCAGCTGTCGGCACACTCCACAACTTGTCACATCATCGCCAGGGCTTGTTGGCAATTTTCAAGAGTGGCGGCATTCCAGCTCTCGTCAAGTTGCTGTCGTCTCCCGTTGAGAGCGTGCTCTTCTATGCGATCACGACGTTGCATAATCTGCTGCTGCATCAGGATGGCTCCAAGATGGCTGTACGTCTTGCCGGTGGCCTGCAGAAGATGGTGACGCTATTGCAGCGCAACAATGTCAAGTTCTTGGCCATTGTTACCGATTGCCTACAGATTCTGGCCTATGGCAATCAGGAGAGTAAACTTATCATTCTCGCCTCGGGCGGACCCAATGAGCTTGTGCGCATCATGCGCTCCTATGATTATGAGAAGCTCTTGTGGACCACATCGCGTGTCCTCAAGGTGCTCTCAGTATGCTCCAGCAATAAGCCAGCTATTGTGGACGCTGGCGGCATGCAGGCATTGGCCATGCATTTGGGCAATATGTCGCCACGTCTTGTCCAGAATTGTCTCTGGACGTTGCGTAATCTATCGGATGCTGCCACCAAGGTGGAGGGTCTCGAGGCACTGCTACAGTCGCTTGTACAGGTCCTGGGGTCAACAGATGTCAATGTGGTCACCTGTGCCGCTGGCATACTCTCGAATTTGACATGCAACAATCAACGCAATAAGGCGACCGTTTGCCAAGTGGGCGGCGTCGATGCACTTGTTCGCACCATCATCAATGCCGGCGATCGGGAGGAGATCACCGAACCGGCCGTTTGTGCACTGCGTCATCTAACCTCCCGTCATGTTGACTCCGAGCTGGCACAGAATGCAGTGCGTCTCAATTATGGGCTATCCGTAATTGTTAAGCTATTGCATCCGCCGTCGCGTTGGCCGCTCATCAAGGCCGTGATTGGACTTATACGCAATCTGGCCCTATGTCCGGCCAATCATGCTCCTTTGCGTGAGCACGGGGCCATACACCATCTGGTGCGTCTCCTAATGCGTGCATACCAGGACACAGAACGTGTAAGTACACACACATATATATATTCTTGGTTCTTGATACTCACAACAAATTTTCATTTGGCTTGCAGCAACGTTCTTCGATTGCCACAACTGGGTCACAGCAGCCGTCTGCGTATGCCGACGGCGTACGCATGGAGGAGATTGTCGAGGGCACCGTTGGTGCCTTGCATATCCTTGCGCGCGAATCGCACAATCGCGCTCTTATACGCCAGCAATCGGTTATACCGATCTTTGTGCGTTTGCTCTTCAACGAAATTGAAAACATTCAGGTGAGTGTTTGGGTGTGTGTGTGTGTGCTTGTCCGGAATATTAATAAAACGAAATTCATTTTGTAGCGCGTTGCTGCCGGCGTGCTCTGTGAGCTGGCCGCCGATAAGGAAGGCGCCGAAATCATCGAGCAGGAGGGCGCCACAGGGCCGCTCACAGATCTATTGCATTCGCGCAACGAGGGCGTAGCCACCTATGCTGCCGCCGTGCTGTTCCGCATGAGCGAGGACAAGCCGCAGGACTATAAGAAGCGTCTCTCCATCGAGTTGACCAACTCGCTGTTGCGCGAGGACAACAACATCTGGGCTAATGCCGATCTGGGCATGGGGCCAGACTTACAGGTACGTGCGTAATTAGAAAATTTGTGTGCATCTGTACATGAGTATCGATTTGATTTGCCGCCCACTTTTCATTTCGCGATGTATATATATTCAATTTCGATATAAATACAGTTTACCCCCCCTTCCCCCCACTTCGTTTCGATGCCGTAATTCACGAAACTTGTACATAAACATTTGTAGCAATACAGTTATAACTCGAACAACTTCTTTTGTTAGCATATCGATTATGTGTATATACATATATATTTATTTACATATATATATCTATTGTACAACATAATAATTCACCTATTGTTCTCAAACATATCGAATCATCAATTGTTTTGTGTTATCGAAATTGATTTATGTTTTACTGTTAGTTTTAAGTAGAGTTAGATTGCAAGCATTTGGCCGTAGATGATGGACGATTAATTAAACATAATTAATCGTTGCACTCGATTTGCAAAAAGATGAACAAAACATATATATGTATATGTAAAAAAAAAAAAAAACAAGCCTTTTAACTTTACTATCAAAAGTAATTTGTTCCCCTGATTTTCCACAATATATGTTATGTATATATATATACATTTATTTAGTTATTTATTTGCAATATGTTAACTAATTAATGTTTAGTTTTTGATTTTGTAATTAATTTGAATTTTGATTTTTTTCGTTTCTATTTTTCTTACATTATGTTTTGTTTGTGTGCAAAAAAAAAAAAACAAAAACCAAAACCGAAATCGAACAAACCGAACACGAACACCCACGCTCACACACAACACGAATATGAACACCTACACCGATCACTACGAACTGTGCATCCTCTCTCTTTCTATCTCTGTCTCTCTCGCAAATACGCAACACAAAAACTCGTGTTCTGTGTCTGTGCGTCTCTTTCTCTTTCCTAACAACTTTTCACTTCTGATCCATCCCAAAATAAAAAAAAAAAAAAAAATTAAAAAACCACACACACACACACACCAATCAACCCACTCTTCGTGCACACACACACAACCACACACGAACAAACACACCTACACACGCACACAATACAACTGACAACACGTACACACGATCACGTTCACGATCACCGACACAGGATATGCTTGGACCCGAAGAAGCATATGAGGGCCTTTACGGACAAGGTCCGCCCAGTGTGCACAGTTCGCACGGAGGTCGCGCATTCCATCAGCAAGGTATGTATGCCCGCTTCCACCTACTCTTCGGCTTTAAGGATCCACAAAAAAAAAGAACAACACTAATCAACAAGTCTTACCTCGCCCTGCCCCCAGACCCGCCCCCCACTGTCGCCCCAAAGTCAATTGCAAATAATCAATGTATGAATGTGTGTGTATATTCATTATTCTTTCAAACCGATACCATACGATGACAAAAATGGGTTAACTAGAACTACAATATTTTGTAATTGAACAAAAAAAACAGTCCCTCTGTAGTTATGCAACCCCCGCAGACCATTATCCCTTTTGGCACGACCCTCCGTTATTCATTGTCATTAACCATTTGTATTTGTAATTTTCCAATTAACTAATTTAACATAAATGTATAATCGATTGGTCTGTTAAATCTCTTCCGATAATTTCATAGATGCATTTACTTATCGGATACTTCAAACGTGAGCACAGTTGTTGCTAATCGATGCATTTTAAGAGTTGAGTTCATACGAACACGTTCATAATGTGAACTTCTCCTCACCCCCCGCCCCTAACACATCATCTTAGTAGTTCTGTTCCCTATCACTGTTCTCACTTGCCAGATGGCAACGCCGACCTCTCAAGCAATCAGCACCATCCTTACCCCCTCTCCCGATTTGCATGTAGTGTGCAACGTAAATGACATCCAACCTGTGGAATTTAACTTCATTTCTCTTTGCGTCTATTTGGTTCTATTACAAGCCCTCTCCGCAAATAATTTAGAATTCGAATCTTATAATGACTCTTTTTCTTAAATCTGGTTAACGAATCTGAGAAGCAGATCGTAGGAAGCGAAGTTATAGGCGAGTCCTTAATCACCATTCCATACCATCATTTCTGTAGGTGAAGCAAGCGAATGTGTGTTTCATTCCATTTCGTTGCCTTACGACTGTTAGTGAGATTT
>JABVZY010000376.1:219623-235736 GCA_020883555.1 Drosophila nannoptera | reverse complement strand
GCGAGCAGCGAGCGACAAACCAGCCAAGCAAGCAAACGGCAGCGGCGACAGCAGCAACAGCAGCCAGCGAGCCACAGGCAACGCCAGCGACAACCACAACGACAAAGTTACACCAATACCAATAAACGGCTATGGCCGTCGCGTCGTCGTCGGGCATCGTGACTTGGCACTTCAAGCAAAGCCAGAGGCAGACGGCACAGAGCCGGAGCACAACACGGCATGGACAAGCACAAACGAATACTCGATTCCGTTTCCATTTCCAATGATGATGATGTTGCTCACGGGCAAGTGCCCACTGATATAGGTGCAGGGGTTGGGGCTGGGGCGGCAGTTGGATAGTATTGGGTAGGAGAGAATGCTGCAGCTGGCAACGAACGAAACAACGTTTGGCTCGGTATCGGTCTCGTCGTCGTCATCGCCAGTGCTTGCACAATCAAATGGGGCCAGCAGCAGCTCGCGTCTGATGAGGCATATTTTACTTTTGGTTTCGCATTTAACCTCACTTTCTGGCTTTTTTTTAATGTGGCTGGTCAACCAAATAGAGCTAGGTGAAGTTGATGATGTTAGAGGTGTTATCGATTGCACGTACAGACAGGAAACGCCGCTGAGCAATAGGAGGAGTAGATAACCCATCATCATTATTATCATCAGCAACCTCGGGTGTGGCTGCCGGCCGTTTGTTCCGGCTCCGACCAGCAGGGGAATGGGAGCCATCAGTGTGTATAACGGTTTTGGCTTGAGGAGCACTGGCGGCAGTCGAAAGAGCAACAGCAGGTAAAAACCAAATCGATGGCGTTGCCGTTGCCAATATAGATGACCGTATTACGTATGCAAATGGCTATTCTCTCCGTCTGTAGGCACTTGGTTTACTCACCTTGATATTTACGCAGTTGTGTATTTTAGTGGCCAGCGGCTCCTTATCGGCCGCATAGCTGTTAATGATCGAAATGCATTCGCTAGGGGGCGCAATGCACAGGCGACAGCAGCTTTGTCGCGTACGCTCTTCCATGGTTGTCGCTGTATCGCCAGCAGCAGGAGCTGCACCCGCTCCAGATCCTGCTGCTGCAGTGGAAACTGTTGTTGTAGTTGCGACAGTGTCGCACATTTTTATTTAAATGTATCTTAATCTTGCTGTTCTTTCTTGCTTTGCTTTGAGTATTTTGCACGTTTTCACTTTTATTTTGAATGGGGGCGCAACGCGTGAGCGTCGCTGCCGATTCCTCTCACTTTTTTCGTATTTCTTTCTATTTTTTTCTCCTCAAAATGGGTTTTGTCGCCTCGGCTTCGCGATTGCGGACACTTTTCGTCGTGTCTTCACATTTCACATCTGCTGATGCGTGGGCACGGGCATGGGTTTCGGTATCGGTTAGTCAAAATGACTTCGTCGTGGTCGAGTGTCCGTTTGCTTGTAGTATGCAAAACAAAATTACACAGAAAAAAAATAAAATGAACAGCAGAACGACTTCCAATGTACACCTCAGAAGACCACACGTCCGAACCTTGCGACGAAACAACAACAAATGATAATTGCTCCAAGAACAATCGATGACACTCACGCTATATCGATGACCACTGTTAATTTAAAGCGTGTAACTGCAGTGTAAACTAACAGTGATAAGTATGTTAATGTCGATTACGATATAAATTTAATAATTTCTTTCAGGGAAGATATTGTCAATGATCGAATATGATCAGCTGTTAGGTCTATTACACATTGTGCTTCCCACATGCTGCATTAGTGTGCGTGTGTTTTGATTTTTTGTTTTGTTTTTTTTTTATTGATAACTGCCCATATTCAATAATTGCTTATAAATTACGTTATTAGTTCGCAGAGTAGAGTAAATAAGGTAAATCAGTGATTCAAATAGGAATAAATATTACTGCGATGAAAAGATATTATGTTAAAAGATCATATTAAGCCATTTTCCATTAAATCCTGAATGATGCTCTTATTCAATTGTTGTAAAGCTAATCGTTTGATTCCTTGTACTTTAAAGCATACACGGAACATTACCGAAACCACTGTCAGTATATCCAGTACCGAAAGAAAAAACCAAATCTGCTCATATCTGTAAGCCCTGCATAAAAGTGAATCGCAGGTTAAAACTAAACAAATGATTAGATACAATCCTGTCAATCTGAACGGACTTTTCATTGTATCGAATATGCAAATTTTAGAATAATATTATAACACATTCGTTAACAATTAACAATTAACGATTATTAATAATGATAGTATTATATACATTGCCTAATGTTTACATTGATAAGATATTATATGTATATATTAATATTAGTTTAATATATAATATCTTATCAATATATATATATGATTTCATCTTTTTGCAGGCATTTTAGAACCCCTGCATAAAATATTCCCGGTAGATTGGAAATTCTATAAATAAGTTTATTAAGCATATGTGCCAGGTTGATGTCTAGTTTCTGATTATCATGTTAAGTCAAAGAATCATCATAATATGCTCATAAATCATGTTCAAAATTAATTAAAAGCCCATTTAAATTGTGAATCAAACGGAAGATTTGACAAGTCATTTGCTGGCCAGCGAAGATAAGACTCCACCCTCTTCCTCATTCTACCCTTCCACCCCGCTATCAGTTCACTGTTCACTAGTGCAAAGAGCATTCGCATAAATAATGGCCGGTCGCCAGACCGGTCAACGGATTCAGCATCCTTTGGTTTGCAGCAGCCACCGTGGAACTCAAACCATTTGCTACTTATCACATACTATTTGTGGACCGGAAAGTGTAGATAACTCCGTTGATGCTTAGCAAAATTATATTAATTAAAAAAGCGCATTTTTTACTTATCACAGGCACGCGCCCACGCGAAAAATAGCGCAAAAGGAACAACATAAATTTGCGAAGCACAGTGAACATAGCTATCGGCTGGCCTGGCACCACGCCCACTTATAATAGCTAGCCCAACGCTCCACAATAGTTGCACTTGCAAGAGCAAACAAAATTTTTTTGCGATAATGTAGTCAAGCGCGATCTGCTATACCACTTTTCCTTTTTTTTTATTGTTTCTATGTAGACACATGCAACTATGTATGTGTGTGTGTCTTATCTGCCTTCGGTTGTTTCACACTCGACGCTTATCACTCAGAAAACACAAGCTCTCGGGAGTATATTTCTACACATATATGTCTGTATATAGCACGCATACATCGGCTGCTTATCCCAGAGACGGCTATAAAATGATTCCTAGCCGGCGATATGAACCTCAGTTCGTGCCTACAGTTAGTCCACGTTGTGTCCTTTCTTTTGGTCTAACCACCGAGTAACCGTTCATTTTAAACTAAGCAAATCTATTGCAAGGTATGTACAGAAAACGAAGGAAGCTGGGATGTATATATTTTGAAGAGAAAGGAATTTTTTAAAACAAGATTTCATTTAATTTGAGAAAGAGATATTGGCATAATTTTAAATTGTACACATGACAAGCACGACTGTAGCTGCAACCCCTTTTTGTGAGACTAATTAATTAATGCTCAGTTAATTGTTTGTACCGCAAACACCCTTCGACTTTTTGCTGTTCGTGTGTACTTCATATTGTTATTCGATGGGTAATTATAAAAATTTCAAAAATTCCAGCAACAAGTGCTAATTGTGCATTCGTTTATAAAAGAATAAGTCAGGTACCACTCTGGCTATCACGTTGTACTTAGGCTACATTATCCTTGAGCCGCCATCTTGGAAATATTTCTTAGTCGATCTTTCAACCGCTTGCACACTCAGCGGTGAGAACCATAAGTAGAGACACAAACAATAACAGCAACAAACACAAGCAAGATCAGCATCAACAGCAACAACAACAACAACAGAAACACAATGAACGAGCATTATGACAAATAACAACAACTCTCGCAGCTGGCCAATTCGAAAATCTCGGCCTGCAAGCTGAGCAGGTGAAGGGCATGACGTCACAGCAACTGGCAACCACTGAGAGAATTATAATTACAGAAATAAAAATAACAATACGAATTCATCTAAATGCTTCATATTGTGGTTGTTGTTGTTCTTGTTGGACCATTTTAACCAATAAAAGCACTTAGGCTCGCTGGCAGCTGCTTCAGTATTCAGTTACATCTCCTACCATAAGCAGCAGGTGCAGTCGCATCGATTAACAAAATTAAGAAAAATGCGAACAAAATTAGCTCAGTTAGTCACATTTACTGTTTTAGTCACACTGTGCTCTTCAACGGTAATTTTTGAAAGCTTATCGCTTTAAAACTGTTTAATCGAAATTTCTTGCAGATGTCGTACAAAGTTGAGCCACTTCCCGATTCGTATGCTGGCTTAGGCGAGGGACCCCACTGGGATGCGGCCAGACAGAGCCTTTACTTTGTGGACCTGGAGGCTGGCAGTCTCTTGCGCTACGACTACAACCAGAACAAAACGTACAAGACAAAAATTGAGGGTGAGACGCTTGCTTCATTTGTGCTGCCCATTGAGGGTCATACTGAGGAGTTTGCCGTCGGTTGTGGCCGACGTGTCGTGATTGTGAGCTGGGACGGCGTGTCGCCGGTGGCCAAGGTGGTGCGCACTCTATTCACTGTTCAACCAGATTTCGAGGAGAATCGCTTTAACGATGCCAAAGCAGATCCACGCGGACGACTCTTTGCCGGCACCATGCGCTACATTGGCGATGAGTTTGTCCATCGTCACGGCGAGCTCTACAAATGGGAGGCCGGTCGCAATGTGTCTGTGGTGAAGACCGATGTCGGCATTTCAAATGGCCTTGCCTGGGATGAGAAGACCAATAAGTTTTACTATATCGACACCACCGACTATGAGGTCAAATCCTATGACTATGACTTTGACAAGGGCATCGCCTCCAATCCCAAGGTTATCTTTAACTTGCGTAAAACCAGTCCTAAGGATCACCTCCTGCCCGATGGTATGACCATTGACACTGAGGGCAATATCTATGTGGCCACATTCAACGGTGCCACCATTTTCAAAGTTGATCCACGGTAAGTGACCGGATCGCGAAATCACTTCAAATATCATTTAACCCACCCTTAACCTTTTCCAGCACCGGCAAAGTGCTCCTTGAGATCAAGCTGCCCACCAAGCAGATCACTTCGGTGGCCTTCGGTGGACCCAATCTTGACATTCTCTATGTGACCACTGCGGCCAAATTTGATCAACCCGCTCCGGCTGGCACCACCTACAAGGTGATAGGTCTTAATGCCAAGGGCTATCCCGGCGTTAGCCTCAAGCTCTAAACTCTATATCTTACACAATTACTGAATTATATAATGCAACTATAAATAAAGCTAAGCGTACAAGTGCGAATGTTCTGTGTATGTTTTATTATTGATAAATTTTTGTAATTTTATTTAATTCAAATAATATGAGTCCACTAAATAACTTTGACGCGGTTAACGCTGTTGATACATCATTCCTTAACTCCACATGTCTCGGATGACCTTGTGGCAATTAACAGTTTGTTGAAGTGCAAGCCATGATCGTTAGTGTTAGCATTTAATATTGATACCAAAATAAGAATTTAACTAATGAGTGTGCTTAACATTAACTACATAAATAATTTGTATGTTAATTTACATATGTAGGACATTACTTTAACACAAAATACACAAACTTTTCAACTTATTACTAAACATTTATATTCTGATGTATTTCCATGATATATATTGTTGAATTGATCTTCGCAGTGATCTAATCGCCGGAGTCCGATCCGGACTCTGAACCAGTCTCATCGTCATCTTCATCGCTGGCGTTGGACCGATTGAGTCGCAGCATTTCTCGAAACTCATGCACGCGTATTTTTTCCGGCACTATCTGCAGCAGGAATTCAAGATTTTTGCTTTTGTTCACCAATTGCGATAAGTGCTCGTACTTGAGTGTGTCGTTGGTTTGTTTCGAACAAGAAGCATATATGTATGCTTCTCGGGCCAAATACTGTACAAATAGCTCCGTGCACTTGGTCATGAGAAAGAGTACTTCGTTGGTAATTAGACCCGTGTCCATGGAACTCTTCATTATGGTACGCACCCGACTTAGTGGTAGAAAAGTCTCCGCACTTGGTTTGTGCTGTTGTTGGTTTTCGCTGGCGTCAACCATTTTCGAGTTTTAAACAAACTCAACAGTTACTATTATGAGAATCTTTTTGGCGCTAAACGAAGGATTTTGGCGTTTTGTTTACTAAACAGCAACTATCGTCTGTGATCATCAGTTATTATCGTTTGAACTAAAATCGATATGTTCAAATTTGCAAAACATAGTACAACTCTGCTGGCATATACAACACTGCGATTACTTTTCTGTCTCCTTTTTGGCTGTTGTTTCGTGTGTTGACCAATAAATTTTTTCGTACGCAGCATATTTTTTTTGTCACTTCTCAATTACAAAACCCCAAAATACGTAGATAACTCGCATAATTAGCTTGCACTGCTGGCAGAGCAAATTATTTCAGGCAACGCACACAATAACATCGCGTACAAACAGCGTAAAACACGTAGGCGAAGAAACACAGCCGATAAAAAACAGGCAAAGGCAACTCCGACCGACACCGAAACGTGAATGTGAAAGCGAGGCGAATCCGCCGCAAGGAAGTGCAACACAACCACAACGATACATTACAACAAAGCCAGCAGAGCAAAACAGATGTTTGTTATAAACAATAAGAATTAAGCGCACTTTCCATGCTAAGTATTTACGATATTCGCTCGCCTGTTGTGTAAACAATTGCTACCAACACCTACAACCAGGCTCATCCCTTGCCAAAACATCAACAAACGCATTAAAAGCATATTTACATCTTGCTTTTAAATACACTACTCCGATCCACATAGTCTACAAATAACTATATAAATATATATATAAATATCATCTGTTGTCAATATCGAATCGGAAGTTATTCAAGTTGCAGCGACAGCTACACGACAATTAAAGATGGCCGCTGCCACCGCCGACGTTGTAAATGCAGTAAACGATTGCTTCAGTATCGGCTCCACAGTGATCTGTACGACCTGCTTCAAAGAGGAAGTGGAGGGCGAGGTGCTCGCGTTCGATCATAACACAAAAATGCTTATATTAAGTATCCTTTTTAAAATGAAAAATAACAAAGACAATATGCTACAATTGAACCAGCAACAGTTGCCACTTGAGGTTTTAAAAGTGAAAGTTGTATTTCTTGTGATGTGTTTTATATCATGCAATTATGTGCATTATTTATTATCTTCTAGCTATTATTAGTTGGTTACCTTACATCGTCTCCAAATCCTGCGTCTTTCCCTTCTCCTTTCTTTTTTCTTTGCTTGATCAGAATGTCATTCGAAAACGTCAGGGGAATTAAGTGATGTTTACGTGCTGAACTTATCGTTGTGCAGTAACGTACAGGTTATTAAGGAATGCAATGGAAATTTCATCGATGACCCTCAAAAGCTCAATCTGGAACAGGTGGAAATAATTTTAATACTTATGACTATTTTTATAATTATGCCGTTATTTTCAGGTTAAAATGCGCCTCCGCAAAACAGTAGAAAAGCGTCAAGATTATCTCAAATCAAAAAATGCCGATGTTACTCCAGAAGCACAAGAGCTGTATAGAGCGATAGCCAAGCAACTTGGGGTAAGACTATATCATCGCTATATAAATAAATACCTTCTATCTAATTTGCTTAACGTGTTTCCATTCTCATCCAATTTGTTCCTTGTGACAGTACAATGAAGTTTCCTGGCAAGGACCAAACATACAAATCTTAAATGAAGTTACCGTGTCGCCGCCATATAGGGTAGACAATGTTGTTTCCAGTTCGGATAACGATAAGTCGTGCATATATATTAAAAGAATCGTAAGAGCCCAAGTAATACTCCTATAAATATAAACAATTTAATAGTTCCTTGGATTGCAGATAAATCAATTCTTCAATACGAGACCTTCTCCGGCTCAGGAAAACACGCACGGCGCCAGCTCTTCGTCGTCGTCCGTTTCGCCCACTTCCTCATCTTTATCATCGAATAACGCAGCTTCAGGATCACCGGTTCCCGCTAATTAAAAATAAAAATTGAAAAAAATTTGCTTCAGAAATGAACGAAAACTGCACAAACTTATTGGGTGAATTTTTTTTTTTCGAGGTTAATTTTTAAGTGTTAGATTTTCGTTAGATCGCGTTTCTACCTAAATATTCTAGAGTGCAGAATGTGGTTCGAAATGCGATATGTTCGATAACGAATAAAACGATTATTCGATTGTTCAGAAATGGCAGTCCATGAAACACGCGTAATATATAAATAAATTAATATATATAATAAATAAATATATATAATAAATTATAAATAGTTGTGTAGTTATGTTGAATAGTCATAAATTAAAAGACTCGTAAAATCATACAACATACTATTGACATTTTCGATTTTAAAAATACTGAAATATGTTGAATCGATACCTAACCGGCTGTTGGGTGAATGGCAAAAATTACGCTGTGTATTGGGAATTGCAAAAAATTCGTTTACGTTTGTGTATTGTTTAGATAAAAACCCAAACATGGACGATGTACAAAGACATAGCGTACATACGCTTATATTTCGCTCACTGAAACGTACACATGATCTGTTTGTATCAAATCAAGGCAATTTACCGGACATTGATGAGCAACTGTATGTATATAACTTTTCAAAACGCACGCCTGGCATTTATAACACCGCGCAAAATTTTCTTTTAGCGAAAAGCTGAGCCGGTCGATCAAAGCCAGGGATACCTATGGTTTGGTACTTGACCGCGTCAACAAATCCATGGACGCAAAAAAGTTGTCCGCAACACAAAACGGAGGCATCGAGAAACCTCTAGCCATCACAGATGGCAACACGGGGATCGCCTCAGATGTGGCCTCCACTGCCGCAGAAGGCAGCAGCATTGTTAGGTACAATCGTGAAAAGGACAAAACGTCGCTTGTTGCCAACACGTCTTTGGTGCGCGCTTCTTTACCAAGTAGCAGTGGTAATGGAGCCAGCAATTTGCAGCTGATACCAAAGAAAGCACCCAGTATACCCAAACCTAAGTGGCATGCGCCATGGAAACTATCGCGTGTCATCTCCGGCCACTTGGGCTGGGTGCGTTGCATAGCAGTTGAGCCGGGAAACGAATGGTTTGCGACTGGTGCCGGTGATCGAGTTATCAAGATTTGGGACTTAGCCAGTGGACAGCTGAAACTATCACTTACGGGTCACGTAAGTACTGTACGAGGTGTGGCCGTTAGTACCAAACATCCGTATCTATTTAGCTGTGGCGAGGATCGGCAGGTAAAATGCTGGGATCTAGAGTATAATAAGGTTATACGGCATTATCACGGCCACCTGTCTGCCGTGTATTCATTAGCTCTACATCCCACCATCGACGTTCTCGCCACATCCGGACGCGACTCAACGGCCCGCATTTGGGACATGCGAACTAAGGCCAATGTACACACATTAACAGGCCACACGAATACTGTGGCCAGTGTAGTTGCACAGGCGACAAACCCTCAGATCATAACCGGCTCTCATGACTCCACGGTCCGGCTGTGGGATTTAGCTGCCGGCAAGAGCGTCTGCACTCTAACCAATCACAAAAAGTCCGTGCGTAGTATTGTTTTACATCCATCGCTGTACATGTTCGCATCCGCCTCGCCCGACAATATTAAACAATGGCGCTGTCCAGAAGGCAATTTTGTGCAAAATATATCGGGTCACACGGCCATTGTCAATTGCATGGCGGCCAATTCGGATGGTGTGCTGGTCTCTGGTGGCGACAACGGTACCATGTTCTTCTGGGACTGGCGTACCGGCTACAACTTCCAGCGGTTCCAGGCTCCCGTCCAGCCCGGCTCCATGGATAACGAGGCGGGCATATTTGCATTGTGCTTCGACCAATCCGGCACGCGTCTCATCACCGCTGAGGCGGACAAGACAATTAAGGTTTACAAAGAGGATGACGAGGCCAACGAAGAGACCCATCCGATCAACTGGCGGCCGGAGCTGCTCAAACGTCGTAAATTCTAAGAAATGATTAGTTTATAGTCGAAATGAAATAAATGCTGCACACGTAATGGGCCCAAGATATTCAAATTTCTCTTCTTCAATGGGGTTCGGTCTAAAGAATGCGGACTAAGTTTTGTAAATTAATATCAAAGACTACATTCAATTGATGGTATTTTATTTTTTTTTTTTCTCTTTTTTTTTCTTTTCATTTATGCACATAAATAATTGTAATTATATAATAATAGCGCTTTTCATCATAACTTGTGAGGTGTTAAAACATTTCCTGCTTCTGTGTGAATTTTCACATTCAATGCCTCCATTTCTTTTTGCTATCGTTAACAAAGTAAAAGCGCTACCTGTTAATTTAAATGGTTCTTTGTTTAGTTTTATTTTGTATTATCATGTTTTGGGTTTATTATTATTATAATTAGGTCTCCCTAGTCATTCGCATAAACGTTATAATTAGCATTATCGTTATCATTTCATGTATTAAAATCACAAATAATGGTTGTTTGAAACAAATCTTTTGTTTTCATTCTTATTTTTCTTTCGTTCTGCTTTTCGTTATATATAGGTAGTTTATGTGTATCATCATTATAAATGTAAGCATACATATATAAATATATATATCCTTCGGTCTACGCACACTCCCAATTTCTCTGTGTTCACCCTTCTCTTTCTATGTGGTGTTAGCTGCAAATGACCTGGACACTGCACTCCTTTAACTTCATAATTAGCTATTGGAGGCTTCTAATCTTTCTTTTGCATTTCTTCTTGAAATTGTTGTGTGCACGTGTATATATATATATGTGTGTGTTTCTATATTTGCATATAGTTTGTGTTTGTATCTTGTCCGCCCTCTTTGTATCATTAACTGCTGAGGTGTATATATATATGTATGTCTGTGTCCCGTTCTAGGATACAGCTGATAACTTTTTTTCAATATAATATATATATTTAGAATAGTAAAAAAAAATAAAACGTATTGACGCACACACACTTACATACATAACTTGAAATTCATTAAACAAACAAGGTATGTTTGCAAGTGTATGTTCACCAAAAACAAAAGTAAAGTTATCTGTTAACAGTAAAAGCGTGTGTGTGGCTGTGTGGAACACTGACAGTGGCACTTTAGCGAACACGCCCGGCCCTGTAATGATCGCTTTACCCGCCCATCCCTCATCAATTGACTCGTGCGGTGTACCAAGACGGCTGCACAGCTGCTTGCTGTAACTGTTTATAGTGGAATTTGCAAGTGTTGCAAAAGATACCAAAAATGAGAAACTGTTTGCATTGTGCATGCGGTGCCGCGGCTGAGCCTGCCAAAGAGAAGCTTGGCACACAACGAATGTGAAAGCAATGCACTAAGTAAAAGAATTATAGTTAAAGGATAATAGGCCCAACCTGGCAAAACTATATATGGTGACTCAGATTAACCTATCGCTTCGCAGAACATTAGAAGGGGAAAAACCCTATTAATAACATAAATGATGCACATTTATAAGTTTATACGTACGTATGTACACATAATACATAATATTTTTAAATTTGCATCTGTTTGAAATTATAAATTTTTTTTCCATCCGTTATTGGTGATATTGTGGAAGTTTTTCTATTTTTCAAAGATTTCTTCTTAGCTATGAAAGGATGCTTGCCAGGAAGACTCCGGCAGTAGAACCCTTCGGGCCAACTCATTCTGCTAATCCAAAGAAAAAAGCCTCGCCTTGCCTCACGATCCGAGTTCGACTATGATGGGGATGTATCGAGACAGAGTTACGAATGCGCACAGGAACGTACGCACACGAACTTACACACATATCAGCACACCACACGCTTAATTTATGCTGTTTTTTTAGTTCTTATATTACTGTTTGCTGTGGTTGTTATAAGTTAGTTGTAGATTTTGATTGCCTTCTCGGAAAAATTGAGAGAACTGCGTTTGCGTGATTTGTTGATGTGATCCAGACCAAAGAACGGCAATTGGCCCACTGTCCATGTACGATACACCTCCAGATCAACAGGTTTATTATCATTCACTTCAATGGTGTGCCCCATGCTGATTATAGCGAACTTATAATTCTCCCACTCCTTGTCAGGCACATTAAGACGCTTCTGTATACGCTGTTTGAGCGCACCATATGGTTCACCATGACGTGCCTTAATTAGAAACGGTACACCAAAGGAGTTGTAAAGCTCTTTGCTGTAATGCGCTACAGGTATGAGTATCTCGTTTTCGGCCAGCTGTGCTTCATCAGCAAGCACTTCCTCTATACGGTATATTTTCTGTGCGCCCTGTGTGGTTATCGACTCATTTGATTTAATCAAAGTCTCCAATGGGGTATCATCTTTGCAAATGGCTACAATCTTATGATTGCCCACTTTCATAAGGCGCAGCTTCTTGCGACTGTTTTCGGCAAACGTTATAGTCTTGGCTGCCTCATCCAGCAGTCCCTTAACGGTATCATTTTTGTTCGGATACAGCACCAGCTCCTTCTCCTCCTTTAAATCATTGGAAACCCAAACGCACTTGAATAGCTTCTTGTTATCTAACTCATGAATGCTCAGGGACAGTCTCTGATAGAAAATACGCTTCGGCGTGGTTTGTTTTGAGTACGACAACAAATCCTTGATGGTGCCCTAATGGAAAATAGAAAAATGAGTAAATATTCAATACGGAAATATCAATTAGCTCTCTGAAATGAAAAGCAAAAGACTAAGACTGTTAACTACTCGTTAACATCGAATTGAATTTAACATAATATTAACAGAGCAGCCAAGTTAATGCTAAGAGCGCCGTTTTTTTTATGTACAAACGCAATCTCGCAATGTAAATGCATATTTCGATAATATTATATATCGTATTAGGTAATTACGCACCTTGTACGTATAGGGCACAGCATTGCCAGCAGTTTCCTTATAGTTGCTTATGCACATATAGAACTGCAGTTTTTGTGGATCTGTGTTGAGCCGTTCGGCAACAGCATTGGCCAACTGGTCGTAGTTGTAGCGATTGGACAGCTCTAGTGTGAAGTCCGGCTCATTGGGATTGCATTTATCGCTAAAAATGATCTCAATGCGATAAACCAAATCCAAAAAGTAATCCTCAACGGTGGGCAAATCAAGTTTTACATCAACATTCTCACGCTCAAATATCAAAATGTGACCCTGCAAATGATCCTGGGGCATATACAGCACATTCTCAATAGGCTCATTTATATTGGGAATCTTTTTATCGGCATACTCATCGAAAACGGTCAATTCGGTGTCCAAATCGAAGCCGAGCATCCGATTTATCTCTGGCACCATTTCGCTCAGGCGGCGACTTAATGGCTGCTGAGTACAGCCAATGTAATTGAGGCGTTTGTTGCGCGCATCATAATACTTGAGAAATATAAGCACATCCGTTTTGGGATTGAAGGACTTCAGAGTCCCGCTGCTGTCGGGTGATGCCAGCTGAAGGAATATAATCCAGGGCTTCTGAGAGCCGGGAATCTGTTCGATGGTGCGATTGGCTTCCGCCTCGAAATCAAAGTAAAGGAACTTTTGTGTTTGGGCTGTGCACATGGTCCACATGCGCATACGTTCACGTGGCACACCGAATGCCTTCGCCAGCATCTCGACCAATTCGTTAACGGTTTGGTTTTGCTTTAGCTTGAAGGGACGATGATGAATCTTATCCAAATCGAATAGACGTCGCTTTTGCTGCGACTCAAAGTACTCTTCGAGTATAATATGTATAGGCACATAGAGATTGGCCTCACTACGCTCCTTACGGCGTGCCATTTCAATGCGTTTTTCCAGCTCAAGACGCTCAACCAGATCACTAGATATTTCACTTTCAGGTATATCACTTAAAACGCGTTCCAGCTCCGATTGTCGTATGTAAACAAGCATGTATGCGTTACTACATTTAGCATGAAATGAAATCTCATCATCCATGCCGCCATAATTCTGATCGATGGCCTCCTGTTTACGGCAACTGGACACCACATCGTCGTCAAATTTGAACCAACGACCGTCGGCCTTTGGATTGATGAAGACTACATAATGTCCGCCATGATTGTCACCGGAATGCACCAATACGGCGTGCAGTACATAATCAGCTGGTGTCTTTTCACGATCCGCCAGATAACGATCCAAATTAATTTGCTCGTAGAATTCAAAGCGATCGTTATATTTGATCGAACTATCCGTAATTGGATCGTATTGGAAACGCATCAAATGTAAATGCAGAACCGGCGGGAATGAAGTGAATATGACGCCCTTGCTTGCCTCCTGTATAATAGAGAAATGCGTATTAATAACGGTTTTATTTATCGTTAATGGATTTGCTGCTGTAATGTGACTTGGCCCTCAAAATCTTAATGACATAACTTCTACAAAATTTTGCCTTCATGCGGCTTTACGTATTTTGAAATGACAACCGAGAAACGCAGTAAACAACATTTTATTTGTCTGTTCGATTTACTTCAATTTCAACATAATATATAATTTGATTGAATTGAAATATATAATGAAGCGAGGAGGCAAATATGACATTACAGCATCAAAGATCCGTAATAACATTTTTCACTTACCTGTAGACCATGGACACCGGCATCGTATTTGTTGTCACCCTCGAGTGTCTCGGAGGCGACATAGTCCTGAAATGATTCGTAGATATTCTTCTTGTCTTTGATATTTAGCTGAATATCGTAGAAGGTCTCGTAGCGTGTGCTATTATAATCGACACTTGTGCATTTTATATATGATGACATTTTGCCTTCAAATAATCCCGGAATGGTGCCCTCGAGGCAGGTGCCCTTCATCTTTGACTCAAGCTTGTCGAGCAGAACGCGTAGAAACTCTTGGACATCGTGCTGCATGAACGAATCGAGCGTTTCCCAGCCAAAAGATTTGGTTAGCTTCTTGGTACCAACTGGACGATCACCGAACTGCAGCTCATGGAAAACGCGTTGGAGAGATAATCCAACCGATTTGGTGCTATCGTCGGCCTCGGTCGGTATGCGATAAACAGCCAAACGTAGAGAATTAGTGAAATATAGCGTCTGAAGCAATGAATTCATATAACATGTAGCGCCTTGGTTCTTAAGGCCCACATAGCCTGTATGTTTCTTGGAGTCCCATAGTACCCCATGCGGTGCATCGGCAATCACATGAACTTCAAGGGTAATGGTGCCATTATGTACATAATATTTATCTGGATCTTGCAGCTCTTGCCAGGTTATAAAATTTGAATAACCATAATCGTTCTCCTTCGAGTAAAATAAATGCTTAATGCGTGCGCGTGTGAACGGTGGTGCATCTGGCTTGTGACATTTTAGACGCAGCTCGGCAATCGCATTACACGACCAGGTCGGCGAATCATTCTCTCCATTGCATTGCAAAAAGAAACCCAATGCACGATCGTTTGGTATGACCATTATCTTCCATGGCAGCATACGGACATAGACCGGCTGCGATAGATGCTGTTGCTTGATCTGTCCAACGATTTCGACAGTGAAGGAGAACGTTGCCTCCGAACGGAATTGATCCTCTTTAGTGCCGTCGTCCATTGGCATCTCTTGCTCGTTGCCAAATGATGTGGAGCTGCTCTCTGCTAACAATTGCTGTGGGGGAACGTTCCCGTTTTCACTGGGTAGCTGCTGCTGTTGTTGCAACTGTGGATTTATCAAATTTTTAAACTTTGGCAATTGTGGCGGCGAGTTAGTTTGTTGCTGTTGTTGTTGCAGGTCGCTTGTTATTATCTCGACCTCTTGAGTATCCTGGGTATCCATTGCTTCGATAGACTGATCTGTTTCTATGTCCATCTTATTCGGCACTTGAATTTTGCTTTTTTTTTATTCGGCAAGTGCAAACGACGCCGCCACTGCTCCTAATATTGACGCCGTTCTCGTTGGTTTCCCTTTACAATTGCTTTTGGTTATTAGAAGTATTTCTTATTATTTTCCTTTTTTGTGCTATTTAATTTTTTTTGTTTTTTTTTTATCGTGTTGACATTCGATTTCGAATTCGATTGCGTTGCACTTAATGTTGCAGCAGCCGCCTGAGCTATCTGAAAATTCAACGGAAAATGGGTAACAGGAGAAGGAGAACCATCGA
>JABVZY010000376.1:178882-193575 GCA_020883555.1 Drosophila nannoptera | reverse complement strand
GTTCACAATAACACACTTCCTATTGTACATACATATGTAGCTGTTAATATCGTCTGTGTACGTAATTGTGATAATGTATGGATCTCTACTATACCTGCATACATACATACTACATATAATCGATAAACTCCACTTTGAATTGATCGAACGATAACATTTGCTTTCTCATTGTTATTCTGGCTGCCAAACATTGACAGGTTGTAACGACAAGCGGACCACGCAAGCCCCAGCGTCAAACCTCAAATGCATTCTCTACCACATCCATGGACCAGGACCCGGACCGTCAGCTGGCAGGCCCCGCATATACGCAACAGGAGGTGGCGTCAACGCACGCCGAAATACAGCAGTGCAAGCGACCGGCAGACAGTTCCTATTCAAATTTGAGCAACTGCATCACGCTCACACCAACGGCACAGCATAAGCTCTGCCTGGAGACGTCGTTCACCAATTTGCAGCAGCAGCTGGACCAAAGAGCTGTCCAACCCGCTGGCAGCAAGGCATCCTCCATAGCAGGCAGCATCTTCGGGCGCAGCCAGCTGAGTTCCACAACAACGCCGTATGACATATCAAGCGTCCTGGACGACAGTATCACAACCGTTACAATGCGCAAGAGTCCCTGCTCTATGCTTAGCGAGACAACGACTGTGGTTGTGAACACCGATACTAGCGAAGCGCCACGCCTGCGGGCGGTAGCGTTCGATATGGCACCTACGCCCCCGCCTCTGGTGGAGATACAGCCACTGGCACGACAGCATTCCGAGCGGAAGCCACGATCGCTCCCTCTTACACAAGCTTTGCGACGTGCATCAGTGGCGGGACAAGGCGTGGATTTACTGCACGATGATTGGTACGGACTAGCACCATTGGCCAGCCCAGAGACGCTATCCGAAATCTCCAGTGTCTCCTCGCGCAGCAGTGTACCCATTAGCCTAGCCAACAGTATTGAACGCTACATGCAGAACATGGGTGTGGGTGCTGGAGTGCCGAAGGTGCCGCTGGAGGATATATTCGAATCGCAGCTGCACACGCCCAAAGTGATGAGACGCGCACCCAAGTTCACCGAAAATTTGTCAGGTTGTGCCGAGGACACTCGCAATTTGGACCAGTACAAGAGATTGGGTCGCGTGTTTGTCACATTTCCACGCATTTTTCCCGAGCCTGGTGGTCACCAGCAGCTGCAGTATAAGCATAGCCAGGGACTGGACTCGAACTCCAGTGATGATAGCTTTGAGTCGGCGCAGAGCTTGCATCGTCTGCAGCTGCCGGCGACGGTAGCGTGTGCGGCTAGCTCCAAATCGGCGGATCAACTGGATGAAGACGCACTTGACACACGTTCGCCACCGGTCAAGAAGCTGACATTCAGCGATAGCGACATCCTGGCCGACGAGCATTGCCTGCGTCTATGTCCCCACTGTCCATGCCGACGGGACGGGCGCGATTGCTGTACACGTTCAGAGCACGATCATCAGCAGTGCGCAGCCGCCGAAGCGATGGCGACAACGGCAACTGCAACAGTGGGTTCAACGGACACTAACAGCAGCTTCTACAGTGCCAACTCGCAATCATCGTTGGAACAGTTTGCCACTCCATGCCGACAACAGCAGTCCAAAGCCAATGGCGGTCATGCGCTCAACGAGATACTTATACGTCCAGGTCTGCTGGAGTCACATTTTCCAGTGCTCGGCGGCGCCGCTCAGCCGGAAACGCCGGTCATTGTGGCGCCGGCATCGCCCACGCCTCTTAGCAATGGCGGCAGCAAGAAGCCAGATGTGGTCGGCGGGCGCGTACGGAAGCGTCTGTCATCCGAAGAGTTTGTGCTCGCCCGCAATGATGATGTCCCCATGTTAGTACAAATCGGTGATAAGAGTAACAACGGCTCGCCATCGACACGAAAGCAGCGCCGCGGCTGCTGTGTGTATCCCGTTGGCAACAACATCCGTGTTGCCGGTGCCGATGTGGATGCAGCTGCTGCAACCGCCTTACCTACGTCCATTAGCAAATACTCCCGTGCCCGCGTCGCTGCGGCAGCGACAGCAAAAAAAGGAGCAGCGGCATCTGCCGCTGGTATAAATAGCGAAAGTAATGTTTAATAAGTATAGTTATAAGTGTAGTTGAATGCAGTACCTAAGCAAACGCAACCGAAACCTAAAATTGATTCCATTTTATTTGCGATATGCACCAAGCGAAATTATGAAAAGGAACAACATTATGAAATTAGAAGCAAACACAAAATGAAACTGCAATTACAGCAGATATTTAGAGAGTAAACACAGCGATTAACATACAGTAAATGCAACATACATATATATTTTTGAGCAGCTAGCAAACGAACTGTGTGGCAGCCGCATCGCAAAAGAAACTTTTAATAAAATGTTTTAAATAAAAAAGCGTTACAAAAACCGTCACATGCATTTGAAAATGAATCGTACTACACGAATGACATCCGGTACATTAATTTTAATTAATATTATCGACTCAGTCGATAGATCTTGTATTTAATCGATGAACCGATATTTTTGCATATGATGGCTATCAGAAGACAATAACAATAACAGCTGGGAATGCAGGTGGTAATCCAAAGTTCATTTTTGTTTCCTTTTGTTTACATCACTTCTCCCCATTTTAGCTTTAAGCAAAACAGTTAATGATTCTCTCCGAAATATGTCTGTTAAAAACGCCAGTGGTCTGCTCTTTGACAAGGTGCCGACGGTTCCAACAGCTTATGTACACTTTAAATCGAAAAGAGAGTAATAGTTCCAATGCTGTTCATTCAAAATCGCTAACAGTTGACGATTTTGCGTTCCTTCTCGGAGAGGAGCAGAGACAACGCTGTATGTCTCAGCTGTGCAACTTACCCGACTTTCCACGTCCGAAAGCGCTATACCCTAACAGGCACGAGAAGAGCTCGGCATCTGTATTGATAGCTCTGTGCCAAGAGCGTGACACGTATGTAATGACCACCATCCGCCTAGCGAAAATAATTAAACTTGAATATTATAGGAAAGAAGTTTCTATACTGTATACGCGTCGTTCTCGTCACCTACGTCGGCATAGCTTACAGATTTCATTTCCGGGCGGCAAACGAGATGAAAGCGACGCCAGCTTTACAGATTGCGCCTTACGAGAAACGGAGGAAGAGATTGGTCTACCACGAGAACGCATACAAATTTGGGGCGAGGCGAAGCCTATTCATCTACCACGCACCGCTGCTATTGTACCAGTAGTGGGCGTCGTGCCCGATTTTCATTTATCAGAGCTTAAGCTCAACTGGGAAGAAGTCGAGGAGGCTTTCAGTATACCAATTAACTCACTTTTAAAGCCTTCAGCGGCTCGTCATACCCAATTTCGCACCGGCTACAGCGGACCGGTCTTTGTGGTAGATAATCATAGGATATGGGGAATAACCGGCTACTTGTCCTACATGTTTCTTCGTTGCCTACTGCCGAGTACCATGCTGCCCGAGGCTCTGAAAACAAATATCAAATATATAAGGCCATATAAAATACCGCCAAAACTACCCCATCACCACGTGGAGACAAAGGACGAATAAGTCCTGCTTAGTGGAGAATATCCTCAAGTGTGTTGTATTGTGTAATGTTGTTATTATGCTAAGTAGCAAAATAAATTAGTACATTTGACGTACATTTGAGTATCATTTCACATATAAAATGGCCTTTACCCGATCTTTATCTCCCTCTCTCACGTGCTTGTTCTTCCTCTAATATGACTGGCCAGCTAGCACGGGCAAGAAAAGGCCGGCTTTTAGCTTCGCTCGAATAATTTTGTTATAATTCTTTTAGTTTGGTATTTGAATTTACAATTGCGTTCATATTAAATATATTTATATATCCATATAGATTCCTAACAAAATTTGTATAGTTTCATGTGTTTCTACACGTACGCACGAATATTTGCAATTTCTTGTTCTCTTCGTTTCATTTTCGCTATAATAGTGTTAACATTGTTTTATATATGCAATAAATATTTGAGTATATTATATTTACATATTGTTTCAACATCAAAAAATCCTAAAGCTAATGGAAAACTACTCTTGAGAGCTCGCAGAAGGCTTCGCCACGTCATTAGAAATCGTATTAGAAGGAACGCCAGATTCATCTACCTGCGCTGTAACGGATATATAACAAGAACCACAAAGTCTTACTGGATTAAAAAGCTTTTCAAACGGCAAAGGCGCCCAGAATTCAGAGCAGTCAGCACAGAAAATTTCGCCACATGATCTGCAAAATAGAAGATCGTAAAAGGATCAATTATTTGTTCAATTATTATGATTGAGTTTTATTTTTTTTTTGTGAAGAATGGAAGAATGAAAAAAAGAGACACAACCATATTTAGTGTAGAATACGATATACTAAAATCGTTAATCTGGAGCCCGTACAAAATGAGAATATATTTATCACAGCCAATCTGGCATTAGTTCATTGTTTTCCAATTCACTTTCGTTGGCCTCACGCATCGAAACATGAGAGATAACCCAGATAAGGAGGCAAATGCAAAATCGGGAAATTTGCGAAACAAGCAAAAAAAAGGAAGGAAGAAGAGAGAAAGAGAGAGTGAATGAGATAAAATAAAACGTATTAGTTACGAACAGTTGCCAGATTGATTGCTGAAAAATGGCTATTGGCCGAAAGAGTGAGGAGCATGTGTTTAAGTGTGTGGGCGTGGTAACGATATAGATAACGGTAACTAAGGCATGTTATTAACAAAATAGATACAAGTAGGACAAAATAAAAGAATATGTTGAAATGCGCACCGACAATGATGTTTTCTTCGTCCAAGCCAGAACTCAATTTGACAATTAGAGCAACGCGAAACGGCATGATCTGGTACCCAGAGAACACTGGAAGCCTTTTTCTCTTGAATTGAGGATGTGGCATATGACGATGGGCCACTACGTTCTTCAACAGCTTCCCATGAACACGTCGACGCATTTTCAACAATATCCGATCCGTTTTCCTAAAGAAATGTAAATAATTAGACCAACACAGAAAGCATTCGGCATATTTTGAGTTGATTTTAATCCCTATAATTAAACAAATTTTGTCTTTTATAGACTATCCAGCCGGATAGTCACTCAGAATTGGTCGATTAGCAAACGACAGAATCAATGAACGTGTAGATTTGGCTGCATATATTCATCTCATTTTGCGACTGAGTGTGCGTGTGTATGTGCATGCGTCTGTATATATACTTTTACTGTTCATAATCTAATAAATATATTAACAAATTAGCACACATTTCAGCTCAACTCTGTGTTTGTGTGTGAATTTGTTATTCGTTAAATATTCAAATAATTACATGCTCCACATTTGTCGAGACGAGGCTGGTACAGCTTGGGCAACCTTTCTGCAGCAAAGCCAAGCGCATTCCATGAATTTCACGCAACAGAACTTCCTCTCGTAGCTGCAATAGAAGAGAGTTCGCTTTCATTACAAACACATTGCTTATAAAATGATTATTGATGGAGGAGTATACCCTGTGCTCCTGAACAATTTGATGCAGTCGAATGTTTTGCTCACTCAAACCGTGTGACAAGCCATCGGGACAGGATATTGTGAACTGTGCGCGCTCTTGGGATCCCTGCGGTGTCGGCGGCATTGACGGTAATCCAGCAGCTGGATAATTTATTGCACTAAAATGGATATAACTTCAATTTATGCGCATCATGTTAAGGAGTTACTTAATTATTGCAATTTACCTAACATTTTCTGGATACTTTGAATGCGAATGTTCGCGATATAGATTCGGCCAGAGCATGTTCCTTCGGAACGTATTGCTCGTAGAGGACTCATCGAAATGCGCCAGCGTATTATGTGTATGAGTGTTGCATCTGTGATGTTCAGGTGATAATGGTAGGGAATCGCTATTGTTGCTGCCATCAGTTAACGGTAGAGCGGTTCCATTTGTTATATGCTTATGTGCATTCACAGTTGATTCCTTGCAGTTATCATCGTTAGTTGAGTACCGGTGTTCTCTTAGAGGATCGAAAGGCTTGCTCTTTTCCATAGCTGCACTGGCGTTGTTTTGAAAATATCTCAGATTGTTGGGCTTTACATGGACCCGGGGCAAATTGTTGTAACTCTGACTAAGTTTATTGGTATGGGCAACGTTAGTTGCTTCGGTCTTTTTATCTTGAGGTATGACATCGGCATCTTGTTCTGAAGGCACGTCGCTGTCTTTAATTGCATCGGTTGACGCCATGTTTGTCTCTTGTTGTGTAGATTCTATAGGAATTAATGTATCCGTACTAGTATCGATTTGGCCTTGACCCTGACTCAGAGTTTGGCTATTATCACTAAAGCTTTCACAAATGGAGGGAGCATAATCTAAGCATTGTGGCGAGAAAGAAAGTTTTTGTTTAAACCAATACAAAATAACAAGTATATGATAAACTTGTTCCACTAACCATTTGGTGAATCACAAGGGGTATGTATTGCTAAGTCAATGGGCTTCGAGTCCATGCGCTGAATTGTTATTTTGCCGTTTGTGGACGTAGAACCCTCGCTCGGTATATCACATTGAACTGATAAAGTGCTTTGGTCGATCTTCAATTCACTTAAAAGATTTGCTGTACCATTTTGTGCATTCCCCTCCTTCGTTGAACTGTCGCACTTGTCTTCCGAATGAGAATCCTGTTTGCCATCGATCATGCACTCCTTCGACTCCGAACGAATGTCAAACATGGAATTGCTGTTCACATTCAAATTTAAGCCATCCGTTACACTATTTAAAATTGAATACATATCATTTAACTGCGTTTGGATATATAATAAAACATATGAACCTTGAGTCGACAGTCAGATTTGGGTCACTCGATCTCCTTGATATCGTACTCTGCGACAATTCGTTTGTCGCTATATTCTCTGTCGATCGTGTTTTGGCTCCCGTACCTTAATCGTGCGACGATAGCAGAAGTTATATGAATTGATCAATATATGTTGCAATATTTCATCGCCTACCGTTAACATTATGGACATTCTGACGCTCAGCGCTCTGTAGGGGAAGATCAGTGTCATTTTTGTTGCCAAAGTTTCCCAGGTACACATCCGACCAGAAATGTAAATATCGCACACTGTGCGCAGGCCAAAGTACCTGAGTATCAGATTCCGTTAGTTTTAATCGAGAATTGTTTTGGTAATAGGAATATATACCTTATCAGTCTCGTGTTTATAGAGTGGATTTCTATACATGGTCTCTGCTAAAAATGGCCATACCGAAAATGTTCGATCGAAAACGGAATTCTCAATTCGTTCTTTCAGTGAATTGCATAGGAACGTGCCAAACAGACAGGACAGCGAATGTTGGGCGAGTTTAATCTGGAATTATCAAAGATTGTAGTTACTGTTATATTGAATTTTTGATCATCCAAAACTTACCAAATAACCTATGCTGAACTCGAAGCTGCA
Source organism: Drosophila nannoptera (assembly GCA_020883555.1). Lineage (NCBI taxonomy): Eukaryota > Metazoa > Arthropoda > Insecta > Diptera > Drosophilidae > Drosophila > Drosophila nannoptera. Next base: position 186,151 of record JABVZY010000376.1, on the reverse strand, counting down.
CGGATACTGTTTGTGAATTTGATGCACAAGATCGAGCCACTGCAGAAACACTGGACAGCGTTCATTCACCTCATCCGAATTGGGTCCGTTACCTGAGCGATCGGCGAACTTGTGGCCAAAATTCAGCCACTCTCGTTCTACTAAGACACGAAAACCCTTAGGAATGAATATATATATATGAGTTGGTGATTAGATGGAAACTGCTGTCGGATGTGTCATAGTTAAACCTACTTCCACCGTCCTATAAAATGGATCCAAACATAATTGAGCTGTGGCCACAATTTGAGGTGTACGATCCCAGCCATCAGAGCAGTGCACCAAAACTGGCCGGCCATTTTTCTCGATCGTATGTACAACAGTCATTGTGGCGCCTAATAGGCCAGACAAATGCTGCATCCACATGGTTTTTTCCAGCTGACCAAACCAACTGGTAATAAAAATTTATTAATTGTGAAAGTCATAAATAATTATATAATTGCTTACTTTGGATCATCGGGCGATGATGCACATAGCTGACGAACAGCATGAAAGCTTTTTCGTATAGCATGTATATTGCCCAAATTCATGAATTCTATTTCAGCACATGGATAATATTCGATACACTCACAGCCGCCGCCGCGTGCTCGATTTGTGACCGCTGATGTATAACTGCGTGCATCCACGATGAGAATTTTCTTAAAATAAAATCAATACCTATTATACATATCCGTCTACTGATCTGTTTAAGTTATGCAGCGAAAGAAATAGATTCTTGGAAATATTACTCAAAACTGATAATACTTAAATATCACATTAATATAGGCATACCCTGATTTCATCAAGCGCAAGCTCTTCATGCGATGAATCCTCCAACGATGGTGAGCTATTTCCCGAGGAGCCTGCCTCTCCATTTGTATCCTTTGCCTGTCGCCGGGCATGCTCGCCCCTGTCGAAGGCACAGGCGTCTGCCAGGGCCTTCAATAGCTGCTCATCCTTGTAGTTTCGCCAGCCCAACCAGCCGACTTCCGGCTGACTACAACGAGCCAGAATCGCTCCCGACTTTTGATGCCGCCAAACAACAGCTGGTAATCGACGTGATCCCCGAAAGTTGGCAATGTTGTGAAGCATTTCATCGGTAATGCAGCACGGAACAAGTAGTTTTTGTGGATATGACGGGCAAAGTTTAAAGTCTGTGTTGGCTGTTGAGATCCGCCAAGATCCTTTCAAATCGAAGCCCAACCGGGTCACTTCATTTTTGAAGTCGCTCTCATAGCGAATCGCTCGCTGCAAGCGATGCATATGATTGGCTGTCGTCGGTTGGCCATTTAACGTTGAACTATCAGGTGCTGGCGTGCATTTGGGTAAGTTTCCATTGGTGAGTGTAGCAAGCTCTTTGTTTCCGAATATGTCGCATGTCCACGAATAGAAGGGAAAGGCGAACAAGGTCTCAAGCGTTTCGGGAACACCGATTAGCATTTGAATACGACGCTGCCATTCCAAGCACTGCTCGGCAGTTGGAAACGAACACCTCACCGTGCTGGCATCTTTACAATTAACAATCAGCTGGAAAGGATCACGCACTTGCACCGATTCAATCAGACCCAGAGGGACATACGTTTCATTAGTTGACTTCTTGGATAGAAATAGACGATAATTGGACACAGCTAGAATACCATCATCGGTTCGGCCCAAGTATTTTGTTGATTCGCCGGCAACTGTGAACGATACATATGGTTTATTCATTATTTATTTATACAATTATCGACGAAAATTTACGACTCTTACGTTCATTAAAGGGAACCGACAGCTGTGAGTCGTCCTTTTCCATTTGTGATTTTGGATAAGATTCCGCGGCTCGTATAAAACAAATCGATGGGGGCGGTGATCCATCTGACATCATGTGTTGCGACTGCAAGAAAAGATTCAATTAGTGCACATACACACACACACACACATGCGGTGTCACATTCGCATGTCTGCATATGTATGTACACACACATAACGCATATAATCTACATATAGATTATAGTCATAAGACAAATACGTATTTAGTTCGACTTCGTACACCTGAGATCCTCTCAGGGTTACCATTAATTGTGACAGTCCGACAGTGGAAAAATGTTGTACAAATTTTATTTGTTTATGCGTTTTATAGCACCAGTCAAACAGGACGTTACATACAATCTTTCTTATAGACATGCATTTATACGTGCGTAAATAATATATGTATGTGTATATATCAAAACCAGAATTCAAGGAAAAGCAATTAAATACAAAATGCTTCAAACATCCAAACACCTTATTAACAGTTATACTAGATATGAACATATAACTTTTGCATGTACTCGTTGCCAGTGTAGATAATACGTATATATGTATTTGCGTACAAATACAGATGTGTACATACATTTTAATACAATTGCGTATGAAATTGAAGCGTTCTATTATGCACATTCACTGAATTTGGATGAACGATTGAGAATAAAATTATTTCGCGTTCGCCTATGTCCTTGCTATTGGACGGATGCCAACCAAAGAACGAATTTTATATATATTTTATAAACAAAGTAATTAGGCACAAATACAATCACACCAGCACATTCGTATGTCTATATATGTATGGGTTTCCACAATATTTATAAAACAAAAACACCAAAACAAACTTACAAATATACATACATTACTGTGAACACTTTTAGTTAACAATTGCAATTATTTTGTTGTTGTCTGCGTTAAGATTAAAATACGCCTTTTGTGGTTTTCTCCTTTATTTAGCACCATAAACTCCATAAACGCCAGCTATTATAAACAAAGATCCGCAGATATTGTTGCTTATACATATGTGATGTACAATGTTCACATATATACCAATAGGTATTCGTTAAGGTACCGATTACTTTTGTCGCTCACACAATCGAATACACTTAATTGCTATCGAATTCAGAATACTTCGGTTAAGAATATGTCCTGTACTCAAAAATGAAACCAGTTGGTTCTTATTTTAATAATAAGAATACATTCAAATATGAAACCAATTGGTTCTAGTTATAATAAGAAATTTGAAATATAATAAAATATATATGTGCATCAATATGAGACGATATATATTTTGTTAAATAATCATATATGAAGAGCTTAAAGTTTTAAAAATAATTACAATGTAAAGCACTTTTTAACAATTGACTTGCTTTTAATATAAAATAATTTACGAGGAATTCAATCGCAAAGAATCGCAGTATATTTTCTGGTAGCGACTTCCACACATATTCGTTACTAAAACTGATTACTTTTAAGCATGGGTATTTCGATTTTTAAATTACCCAACACTATACGATAATCAACGAAGTTGTTATAATAATTATATATGTAGATACGTCGTGACTGCGTTTTCATTCCATCTAATGTAAAAGTGAATTAAAAATTAATAACTTAGTTTCGAGTAGTTTATAAATATTGGTCAAGTCTGCCGCCCACAGCTTAAACATGACTGAATCAAGAAAGCCCTTACTGGGCTCGTGCTTTGCTATTGTTGCGGTAAGTCGACGTGTTCTATCCCCACTCGCTTAATCAGCGCGCCTGTAAATTAACCGGCTAAGACGTGGAAATATTCAAGACTGTTACCGGCAGTATATGAAATTGTGATGTGCATTAATCATTTCGGCCAATCGATTTAAGCAGACAGCTAATAATGTTTTGAACCTTATGCTTATTTCAGATCCTTCATGTCCTTTATCAACCAACAGATGCGTCTGGTGCTCTACCTATGACCAGTGAAAATATTGATATGACATTAGGTAAGACAACAAAAGCGAGCTGCGTCACTCACTCAAGCGGTCCTCTCAGCATATAAACAAAACAAATCCATTTAAAGCCGCCATGGACTACACACTATATTTACTCAAAAAATCTCAGCTGGTGCACCGACACGCATGCATACATACAAACAGTCACGGGCATACGCACTGGTCACTGTGTGCTGGTGTGCGTCGCTTGACGTGTCACAAATTGAAAATCTGAAGCTCGATAAATTTCACACAGTGTGCCAGCGTGGTGTGTTGTTCTTATTCGCGTGATATACGACTACTATTATTATAATTATTTGAGCTTCATGTCATTTCCAAATGTATCAGCATACTGTCAATTTGTTTTGGGAAAGTTGACTTCCAAATCGCAGCACAGTAATCTTATTATTGGCCATGGTCAACAATTATTTAAACGATAGACAGTTGTAGATTAGATTGGACAAACCTATGAATGCCTCAAGTAAGCTTCAGTTCTTGAGAAATGATAAAAAACATTATTTGGTTTTGTCATCACTTCAAAAACTCTCGTATGTTCAAAAGTGAAATGTTTTATAGGCACATGTCTGATGATAACATTTGGTATTGGTCCAGGTCTTACTCTGTGAAATATTTCATATCCATTATCTTATTGACTGAGTTGGGCTATATTGCATGGACCGTTGTGTGTTTTGTGTATGTTTGTCACCTGTTATCAAAAAGAAGCGCGGAAAAAAGTTGAAGGAAACACAATGAAGAGCTTTTCAAAAACTGATTGTCACAATTGTATATACTTATCATCAAACAACCACATGCGAAAATTGATTACGAATAACATTTGCTATATTTTGGTATTTTAACTATATTCCAGCGTCTAACGAATTGGTTTTCCTTAACTTTTATGCGGAGTGGTGTCGGTTTAGTAATATATTAGCGCCGATTTTCAATGAAGCGGCGGATAAGGTAAGCCATCGAATTAATAATTCTTAATCAAATTACTTTGAATACGCATGAAAAATTCTTTTAACAAGAATGTCAACAGCTTGTAAATGAGTCGTGGAATGCTATTTGGAATTTTATCTAGAAATTTTTGTGTAAATATACAATCGCCTTTCATCAATATAAAAGAAAGTATGCATCGAGTTGGCAATTCAACACCTGTTTGTTCTTGTTTCTTGGCATAAACAACACAAACAAAAAAGCAGATGGAAAAAAAAACCCAAAAAAAGAAAAATTAAGAACAAAAGCAAAAATGGAGCGCGGAGACCGCTGGCTGGATATTTATGTATTTAGCTAAACACATTGCCTTTTGTTCCTAGCAAACTGTGTAAACTAAATATGAATGTGGCCGATTTACCCAAATTTTTTATATATTACCGTTTATTTGTTGTTTACGTATGTTACAGATAAAAGCTGAATTTCCTGAAGCTGGGAGAGTTGTGCTAGGAAAAGTAGATTGCGATAAGGAAACAGCGATTGCATCACGATTCCATATAAGTAAATATCCAACATTGAAGATTGTCCGAAATGGGCAGTTAAGTAAACGCGAGTACCGGGGTCAACGCTCGGCGGAAGCGTTTTTAGAGTTTGTGAAGAAGCAATTGGAGGATCCAATTAAAGAGTTCAAGTCTCTGAAGGAGCTTGAGAATCTGGATTCCAAGAAGCGTAGTATTATGGGCTACTTTGATCGTCGAGATCAACCCGAATATGATATATTCCGCAAGGTGGCTACTAATTTGAAAGAAGACTGTCAATTCCATGTTGGATTTGGTGAAGCCTCTCAGGCGATGCATCCACCAGGTGAGTGACGCTCATATATAAATATATGCATATGTCAATTATTTTATCCCTTTTTTATTGCTTCCAGGCACCCCCATTATCGTATTCAGACCAGACGTGGCGCTCTCTCATGAGAATGATGAGACTTATACGGGAAGTCTTACCAATTTCGACGAGCTGAAGATTTGGATTCAGGAGAAATGTGTACCGCTTGTTCGGGAAATAACATTCGAGACCGCCGAAGAGCTAACGGAGGAAGGACTGCCGTTCCTGATCCTGTTCTATAAGCCCGACGATCTAAATTCCATTAAAGATTATAAAGCAATCATTGAGCAGCAGCTATTGGATGAGAAGCGTATGTATCTCAATATACGATTTACTCAATTCTATAATAATAAATATTTCTTTACGCATACGTTTTGCAGAGAACGTCAATTTCCTAACTGCTGATGGTAAAAAGTTTGCCCATCCACTGCACCATTTGGGCAAATCAGAGGATGATCTTCCGGTCATTGCTATTGACTCTTTCAAGCACATGTATCTCTTCCCTCACTTCAATGATATGTATACGCCTGGCAAGCTGAAGCAGTTTTTGCAGGATCTTTACAGTGGGAAACTGCACAGGTATGTAATTGTTTATACATAATAACTATATCGAAAAACTAATGAACAAACTCTTTGTCTTCACATAGGGAGTTTCATTATGGGCCGGACCCTACAAGTAATGAGGCGCAGTCCGAAAATGTCATTAGTGGTAAGGGAACTTCACCACCCGAGTCTAAATTTAAGGAGTTGGGCCCATCGAAACATCGTTACACCCTCCTGGAAAAAGATGAACTGTAATATTACAATTGTATATTCATTTAAATATAATTATTAAAATTTTATAAAATCAAAATCAAACTGTTAATCGTCTGCTAGCTAGCGGCACTTCTCAAAAATATGAAAAATTAAGAAAAACGAATGATGCGGGCAGCTTAAAAATGAATATTAAAGTTGAAATCCAAAGGGAATGATCTTTTTATTTTTATTATATTTTGTTTTCCTGATTCCGTACCGAACAATTGATACTCTGCGTTCATACACATACACACAGCTGGACAGACCTGTACACGCTGCCATAATTGCAGTATATATGCCGCTTTCTTGATCTATGACTATTTCTATCTCCCTCTATCTATCTTCGTATTTCGACGAAGAGTCTTTGGAAGTCACATTTCAAACGGCGACAGCATTGTTGGCGTTACTTCTAACCAGTCTACTAAATTGATTTATTATTTTTTATTCGTATGTATCTATTACAATATTTTGTTGATTTTCTTTTCTTTTCTTTTTTGTTTTGTAAAATTAGATTACATATACATTTAATATGCTAAAGTCAAAACGAATGGTAAATTGTTACATTTGGTAACAAGTTCTGTTCGGTTCTTTGCAACTTTTTTTTTCGTTTGGAGAGGTGATGAAATTAATGGATGACTTGAATGCAAGGACTGCATTTTAGGTTGCTGTTTTGACCGGTGAGGACATTATATAAAAGTACATTTAAGAGTGAGTACTCGCTATGTAGTATAATTAATACGTAATTTAGAAAAAATAGGTTTGCGCGGCGTTACTTCTAGTATGGTCTGGAACGCATGCCGCCATCGTTGCGCATGGCGCCACCGTCGCGACGACCACCGCCGCCGCCACCGCGACCACGACCTCCTCCATTATCATTTCCATAGCGAGAATA
>JABVZY010000373.1:2835-17946 GCA_020883555.1 Drosophila nannoptera | reverse complement strand
TTACATAAGAGCTTATGTAGGAACTGCAGAAATAATTGCATATTTCATGCAACGGCGCACAAAACACACATCGCAATTGGCATTTGGCAATTTTCGATTCGCTTTTCAGTGGGTGCCAACCCCCCAAATGGAGCAGCGAAATCCACTCTCATACAGAGACACGGCCACGCACAGCCATATTAACCACTCAGCCATTATTTATTTAAATAATTGGCTAACCATAAAAAATAATTATAAAATACCAAAATTGTTCGGCCAGACAAAGGCTCTCGTGTGTGCAACGGGGTGAGGGGAGGGGCCGAGGATGTGCAGGGGTCTGTGTACAATTGTTCTGAATAAATGAATAAAGAATGGCTGCAAATCTGAAAATGGGAACCACAATTCGGCACAAAGGGAAAAAACTAAATAAATATACAAATAAAACTGCTCCGATTTTCTCAATGTTTGGAAAACAAAAAAATTATTTTCCGTTGCAACAAATAAATTTTATTCTGAATAAATTAATATATTTGAAATACATTGTACCATAGGAAATTTTCAAATTGAAAGTTCACGAATCAATAAGGAAAAGCGTGTGGCAGCTGTTTTATTGGAAACTAAGCGAATTAATTAACTGTTAATGAGCGAAAATATCAAGTGAAGCAGCTAATTTATTTTTCGAATATAGGTAATTATATATATAATAAAATCCATTAAAAAAATTCAGATACAAATGAATCCACAAACGACTTGCGGGGAAGGATTTAATGGCCACAAAAAATATATAAGAGAGATACATTTATTTTATATATCCAATCCTTTATATATCTATATATTTTATATTTTGGTCCCAAATATATATATATATAATAAAGCGTTAAAAAATTCGCCTAAAAATTAATCTACAGGCGATTGTGAGAGGAGATCAATTGGCCACAAAATAGAAAGGAATATATATAATTTTTATAAATCCAACCTTTTATATATCTATATATTTTATAATTTTTTTTTGCAATTTTTTTACATTATATTTTTACTTAATTTATTTTGTCTTGCAATTTTATTACATTATATTCTTACTTTTTTTTAATTTAATTTTTTCATTCCACTTATGGTTATATAATTTACTATAATATATTATTAATAGAATTTTTTATTGTGCTTGTTTTTATTAGTACAATTTCGTTTTTATTATCAATTGTATTACACTATATTTTTTTATATTTATATCTATTTTTCATATTTAATTGTTTCATTTCTGATTATATAATTAATTATAATATATTCATTATTGTATTTTTTATATTTTTTCGTTTTTATTAGTGCAATTTTATTACAGGATATTTTTTACTTTATTTTCTTAAAATTTTATTTATTTTTTTCATTTCAATTGTTGTTTATGATTATATAATTAATTATAATTTATAAAATATAGTAATTTTTTATATTGTTCGTTTTTATCAGTACACTCCTCACTTTTCATAGTCATTAAATTTACACACATTCCACCTAGATCTTGTCGTCGTTGTTGCTATTGTTGTCGTTTGGCTTGCGTTGATGATTGCGCAAACAAACAACGTTTGTGCAAACAAATAGAAGCGCAAAGGAAAAATGCGCACTTGAGGCGAGGCGATGCGAGAGAAATGTGCAGGAAAAAGCGCAGCCATGAAAGCACGGATGAGGCCAGCTGGCAAAAATGGGCGGGAACGGGGGGCGCAAAAAAAAAAAGGAAAAAAAGAATGACAAGACAAATCTGTCGCTGGCTGCCGGCACACCAGCAGATAAGTACAATATCAGACGGACAGTCCGGGACAGCTCAGTCAGACATTGTGACATTTTGAAACTGTTTATACATATATGTATGGGCGAGTGTTTGGGCCAATGTTGCGCATACGCCGCGTGGCCAGCGGGCCAAACAATTTTTTTGCTGTTTTTTTTTTTTTTTTTTTTTCGCTGTCTGTCTTGCAACAGGAACAGAAATAACAGCTACAAAGTGTCAAAGCAACGCACATATTTGTAGGCGTTGACGGGCGTCGCCTTTGTGAAAGCAATTTCCATTAACAAAGGGGCGCGGCCGAGCTGTGGGCGTCAGCGGGTTAAGGACGTGCGAATACAAATGAAAAGAGCCACTCGCATTCGCATCAATGAAAAAAAAAAAAGGAAAGTGTGAAGGACACACACACAAAAAAAAAAAGGGACAAAATCATGAACATTTTGATATTAAGTGGATTTGCGCAATGCCCAGAAATTTCATTTCATAAGAAAATTCAATTGAACTAAGTGAGACTTTATATACAATTATTTTTTTCTCTTAATTGGATTTTATGGGCAGTGAAAATAATTTGTAAATAAAGAGGCGTAAAATAATAATTGAATTTCATTCAACCTAATACAATTATGAGAAGAGAATATTTGATGGATGTTGTGGCCGATAATAAAATGAATATAGGCTGAAAAAGACGATAGAGCGAATATAGCGATAAATGTTATGGCCGATAATAAGGTGAATCTCTGAAATTCGGAGTATTTGATAAGGTCATATTGAAAGGGATTTTGAATACATTCAATTTATATTTTATTCACTTATTTTAGAGAAAATAGAAAGTTACATTTTATATTTATTTCAAGTTGAATATATAATGGGCTTATATTTCCAGGTAATCTAGATCAGAGCGAGAAAGAGAGAGAGAGAGAGAGAGCTCGCCAAGCTGAGAGGCCGTTGACATTCTATTTAACGAACAAACTGACCAAAGTAAAAAGTTTATTGACCCTGTCAGACATAGAGTTCCTAAGTGAATACTCAAAAAGATCACAACAGTTCACTCAGATATTAGTCTGAAAGAAAAGAGGCCAGAAGAGAAGAGCTGGCAAAGCTTAACTTTGAGTTGCTGAAGACCAAAAGAGAAAAGAGAAATATAAGGGAAAATTTCCCAAAAGGGAAATACAATAAAATTATTTACTATTCTTGAAAATAATGTGACAATAGAGAGGCCTAATATATTCCCTGCCCAATATATTCCTTCGACAGGGAATCGCCGAAGGAATATATTCGGCCTAGCCCTGCGACTCAGCTTTACTTCCAAGGAATTTATCGAGCCCATATCTAAGCAGAGTTTGTGAATTGAAATTGTTGTTGGACTGTCTATAAAAACACATTGCGAAAGGATTCCCATTTCAGCGACTGCATCGAGGGTCACATGGTGCTCGGTCTGCCGTGCTCTGTTCTCACATGGCGCTGGGCTGCTTTACTCAAAAATGCAAACAAGCAGCACACGGGCAGCAGCAGTAGCAGGAGTAAAAAAATATATATCAGGAATATGTCGAAAAAATGCACAGGGAAAAAGAAAGTAAATGAAAGGGTGGGGAGCAGGCAGGGGACGAGCGAAAGGGGAAGAAGAACACATCGCTATGAAATATTGCCAATCAGAAATGAAACCGAAAATAAATCGATTGTTTCAACAAACGCAACGAGCCCCGGCGACAGAGTTGCAGCCGCAGCCAGCAAGGCCCTAATGTGCGAGCGAGAGAGGGAGAGAGAGAGAGGAGGGGGAGGAAGGGAGGCAGACAGCGCAGTTCGCCAAAATTTTGTTACGCGAAAAAAGGCCGGCTGGCGAGCGAACGAGCGAGCGAGCGGCAGCAATTGGGAATAGTGGCTGCGCGGGCCGTGGGCGTGGCAGGGCGGCAGATGGGGTCGTAGGCTGCCTCGTTGCATGCTGAGTGATTGCTGGGTGTGTGCGTGTGTGCGCGCGTGTGTGTGGGTGCAAATTGAAACAGAGTTCAGGCCCGACCCGCCTAGGCCTGCTGTCCGGCTCTCCGGCCGCTCGGGGCCGGCTGCTCGAGAACACGTCGTGTCGTGTCGCATTGCCGCTGCCGGGCAGCCTCGCGGGCGCAACAACGCGCTGAGTGGTTGCCAGGGAGTTGCAGTCGTGCGAGCGAGCAGGCCAGCCCAAGAGCGAGAGGCAGCACACGTTGCATTTGCATGTGCGGGGCATAATTGGACAGCGCCCAGTGTGTGAGTGCGTTCGAGTGTGTGTGCCTGTGTGTGCCAGTGTGTGTGGCCGGAGCATCTCCGGCAGTCACATTGAATGGCAGCTACAATTCCGGTTTTTAATTTTTTTTTTTCTTTTTCGGCTTTCCTTCTCTCCGTGCGGAGGCCTTTGCATATTGATGCCCTACCTGCTCGTGCCGTCTCCCTCTCCCACTTATTGTTAATCTCCTGGACGTGCTGGGCCCAGTCCAATGATATAGATGCCAAAACTGGGCCACGGGCTGATCTCAACCCGAGCCCAAGCTCAACTTAGAGCCTAATGATGCAGGCTCTTGATCAAGGACAAAGCTAACGGCAGCCCAATGCGAATTGCATTTCGAATGTTTGCCAAGAAGTTCGCTGGAATAGCTCTAGAGTTGGGCTAATGAACCGGTTCAGGCATTACCATACAGCCTCAAGATTCCAGGAACTGCTGGTGAAATTGAACTCAATGAATGAACCCTGAAATGATTCAAAGGAAACAATTCGAATAAACTCAATCCTGGCCTGAGTCATGCCACGCGTTCATTTATTTCAGCGCTAAATTTTTATTGGATAACTCTCGAGCTGCATCATCAGTCACCCCTCGCTCTACCCCGCCATATTCATGAATATCCTATTCCCGTTTCGCATTTCTTTTTCTATTTTCCATAATTCAGATAAAGTGCCATCAAATGCAGTTGCCATTCGCATGTTTCACCTGCAGCCCGGCTATCAACTCCATTTGGCGATATCTTTCTCTATATAGGGACAGACCCATTCCGAATTACTCGACTATATATATTTGAGTGTCCGGCGTATCTGGGTGTGTCCATTTGCTGTGTTCGGCACAAATTTATTTATAAACACACACAAACACACACACACACACAGACAGACAGACGCAGAAATGAAAAACCTGGACGCAGATACTATATAGAAGCGGATATATAGAACTCGACATTAAATTTACGTGCCAATAAAATAAACAAGCGTCGAGCTTTTGGTGACTCGCCAGGGCTGGGCTGGGCTGGGCAGGGCAGGGCGGGGCAGGGCTGGGCAGGGGCAGGGCGTTCGCTACATGTTTGTGCAATTGGTGGGCGTGGTGTGTCTGTGTGGAGGCGGCACAGGAAGAGCCAGCGACAGCCACACACACATGCACACGCTCTCCCCCTCCCTCTCTCCCTCTCCCTCTCTCTCTTCCCCCCTCTCTCTGTGGCACTCCATGCATGCATAAATCGCGCGAATTTTTCACGTTGGCCGCGTTGATTGTATGGCAAAAATAACCGCGTTTGGTGGCTGTTTGTTGTTTTTTGTTGCTGCCGGGCGGGGCTGCCACTTCAAATGAATGGGGAGTGGCAGGCTGGAGAGGGAACGGAAAGCATTCGGGCAGGGACTGGCTGGCTGGCTGGCTGGCTGGTCCGGAGTTGTCACAAGAGCAACAAATGCGGCGCGCATTTTATATAAATTTTTAAATACAATTCGCAATCGAGCCGCGCCGCCAAACAACAGCCAAAGACAACATCAACACAGCAGCGAGAGTCCTGCTGGAGTCCTGCCGGAGCTGGGGCAGCGACAGCGCTCAACTGTCGAGTAATTGGAAATGTGTATTGTTTTAGAGATAGGAAATTGTGGAACACATGCGGGGGCAGGGAGGGGTACATACATTACATACGTGCATATAATATAATGGATATACAGCGAGAGGGAGAGAGAGGGAGGGAGAGAGAGCTCGCGCCAGAGAGCCAAAATTAAACATTCCAAATGGAATTTATTCTACATTTGATTGCAATAATATCTAAATGTGAATAAACAGGAATGAAATTCGAAAGAGGTGCCCATCTATATACAAATTATAGCAAATGGAATAGAGATAGGGAGAGAATGCAGGGAGAGAGAGAGAGAGAGAGGGGGTGGAGGGAGAAGGGGTCAGAAGTTGTAGATTCTATAAAGAGGTGATTAGGAGAAAATGCCGAGAGCAGCAGTTGTAGATTCTATAAGTAAGAGATAAAGAGGAGATTGGGAGAGAATGCAGAGAGAGAGAGGCTCAGCAGTTGTAGACTCTCTAAAGAGGAGAGACAATCGCAGTGCAAGAAAGAGAGGGAGAGGAACACAGCTTGAACAAATTTAATGATAATTATGAATAAGCCCACACCACCGCCTCCTCCCTTCCACCGCCCCCGGCAATTCACGAGCAGTTAACCCTCTTCACGGCAACTTCAGCAACTGCGTTAAATGTCCAGCCAGGGGACATCGCACTCATCTATGCAAAGTCTAAGCCTAAGCTTTATGAAGCGATCCCCACTTGCCAGCAGCCTTCCCCCCTCACCACTCCGCCCCTCTTGTCAGAGTAAAAGGCAAAGAAAAAAGCGACTGTCTAATCTATTAAAATCCACATGAGCGAAATTAACCAAAAACGGGGCAGTCAACAAAAGAAGTGCCATGGAGCAGGAGAGGGAGGGGGTGAGCCGCCTCCCAACATGGTTTGTGAGTGATGAATGCATTTCCACATTTCCACTTTTTGGCAGCCGCAAATGAAAGATAATGAAAAAGAGTAGAAAAAAATGATAGAGGCTGGGCCGGGCTGAGCACGCCTCGATGCGAGCCGCAGATAAATTTCATAAATTAAATAGACGGGTTCTCTGGCATATTAGCGTGAAATTGCAGACAACCCTTCGCAGCAGCAGCAGAAATCTCATTACAATTTCAACGCGATCAGACAAAGCAGGCCGATGGAGAGCGGGAGGCGGAAACCCCGCTGAAATGAAATGGACTTTTATCCCAAAACAGGATAGGCCAACGCTCTTGGGGAGAACGGGAGAGCGGCGTAGAATTATGGAAGACCCGCAGCTAAAGCGTCAACAGCCCAGAAAAAAAAAGAGAAAAAATTTATAAAAAATCACAACATCAGCAAAAGTGGACGCCCCACTCCCCACAACCCCCTCAGTGGACAGAGGGGGGGGGGGGGGGGTGGGGGTGTCCAGTCCACAGCGCGTAAAAAATGCAAATCCCAAGTCAAAGCTTAGCGCCGTTGCTCTGCACGTGGCAACCTGGCAACACACACACACACATTCCACGCCCGCCCGTCTAACCAGAGAACCACCTCCCTCTCCCCCTCCCTCCCTCCCTCACACACACACATGAGTAATGGAACGCAGAAAAAAGAGAGAACAGGCCGAAAGGGTAACTGCTGCAGGTTAGGAATACTCTGATGGAATTAACAGCTGGTTGCCACAGATTGTTCCAATCAGAGCTATATGCACTGGCAGATACAGTGGGGAAATTGACTATTCAGGAGAGGTATAGTTATAGAGGAAATTTATAAATAAAATTGATTGAGGACATTTTCGAGCCTGGTTGAGGCCTTTTTTCCCATTTTCTATTTAATATTTAATATATAATTATTATATATTTAATGCATTATATAATATACATTATATATTATTATTAAACTTCTTGCTTAATGTCCTTTATATATATAAAACCCCGATTAAAATATGATATATTCCGTCAGACTTATCTGCTCAGCCTATCTATCCATTTGATAACCCGGTATGAAAGAGTATTAAAAAAATGGAAAAAAATCCACGCAAGAATGGAATTTGAAAACGTATGTCCTGGCATAATGCAACAAGCCCCAGCCACGAGCCAGTTGGCCTGGTCAATGTTGTTCTTGTTGTCGGACGGAGGCAAATTCAATAACAAGCTCGTCGAGTGAGTGCGAGGTAGACGGGCGTTGCTCCATCTCCCTTTCTCTCTCTCTCTCTCTCTCTTCCACTTCCCACTCTGTTTGTGCTGGAAAAATGCTGCAATTGGAGTTGGAGTTGGCTTCTAGTGGAGCGTGGGTGTGTGTGTGCACAGCGGAGCCAGCGGATCAATGGACGAAAGTGCGTCGAAGTGTAGTGCAAACAATGGCGGAAAGGCATAAGCCAATGGATAGACGGATAGATGGAAATATGGCTAGCTGGCTGGCATTCGAAACATATTCCGAGTGTGTTCTTCACCTATCTGTAACTTGCGCATGAATGCCTTCATAATGGCCAACAGGGAGGAGGAGGACGCAGCGAATCTTTCCCTCTCTCTGTGATCATTCTGCGATGAGGATGGAAGCCCAACAATCGAATAAGAGATTCATAGGGGAAATTCTCTTCTAATTTATACTTTTTTTCGGGGAAATTCCTCTGCCGATTCAGCCTCCCACACCACAGGAGTGCAGTCCTGCCCCTACCCCCTTTCATAGAGCTGTTGCGTCAGGCAGTTGTCAGCTTTCATTGCCGTTGCGGGCTGATTAGAAGACGCTGGCTTCCGTTTGTTTCAGCGGAAGCGCACCTATGGAAAATCATTCGAGCAGTGTCCCCAACTGACAACAACAAGGACCACACATGGCCATTAGCCGCAGGATTGCAGCAGTACTAAACAGCCGTCAAAATCACGGCCCATTAGGCCGGCCAGGGGAGCCAGCGAGCGAACAATGAAAAGACGGCACCGAGAGCGGCACAGGAATGGGTGTGTGTGGTATGTGTGTGTGTGTGGGTGGGTGGGTGTGTGCGGCGGTCAACTGTCCGCCTTAACCCGTCAACCGCATGCCCAGGCCGTGCCCGTTGCAACCGCGTAAAAAAGGACTCAACGAGCAGCAGCTCAAGTAGCCTCTGTGCCATTTTTTTCCCATTTCGCTCGGGAGAGATTTTTGTTGTTGTTGTTGTTGTGGAAACTTTGCTCTATTTCCGCCATCGTCTGGCCGTGCAGATGCTTTAGCGGTTCGTTAGCGGAGAGTGGACGGCCAGGCTGGCTGCTGGCTGCTGGCCCCCCGGTTAGCTGCGTTTGTCAGCCGCTTTATGCGAGCAGGACTCTCGCGACATCCTGTGCGCCTTTGTGCCGGCATTTCGCATGCAAAGCGAAAATGTTGTCGCTGTTTAATGTCAAGCGTTGACTTTTCCCATTGCTTGTTGTTACCGGGCCCGGCCGCGCCATCTTCTGGCCGGCCACTTGCCTTGTTTGTCGCCGGCCAACAGCAGACATATTCATGCCCATTGCCGTATTGGCCGCGCCCAATCCCATCCCGCGCGTCTGTCTGTCTCAGTGATGCGCTGTCTTGATGGATTTGTCTGGCTAAGTGTCGGTTCGCTGGCTCACTGCAATTGGAGCGGGCACTCCAATGCCAATGACGATGCCAGCTGCGAGCTGCGGCCGCATCATCCGCGCGTATTGAGCACAGCGAATGTGGTTTGCAACTCGGCTAAAAGTGATACAAGCAAGACTTGTAGTTTCTTTTTTGAGACGGATAATTCTCAGGGTTTTTTTTGGAATGGCTGTGGACCTTGAACTTAATCTGAAGTATACCTACAGATAGGAAAGGTAGGTATTCATTCCAGGCCCATGGCTGCCCTAGCTAGAGCATTATTCTGCCTGCAAATGCGCTTCTCTGCAGGATATCCTTTGCCGGAAGGACTTCTGCAGAGTTTGAACGTGCACAAAGGCCTGTTCAATGCAGCCAGACCCAAGGCAGCTCTGAGCTGCGGCTGCATCATTAAAGCGTATTGAGCAAATCGAATGTGGTTTGCAACTCGGCTAAAAGTGATTCAAGCTAATATTCTTTTTTGTTTTTTTTTTTTTTAAGGCGGATAATTCTCAGGCTTTCTTTTGGCTTAGCTCTGGAGATCTTGAACTTCAATTAAGTTCAAGGTATATATACAGGTATGATATATCTTGTATAGCTCTATATATCAGATATATATCTTGGCTATAGTCCCCATGGCTGCCTTAGCTATCTCAATTTGCTGCCTCCAAATAGATTTATCTGCAGGATATCCTTAACTGCAAGGACTTCTGCAGGGAGAAGTTGCAAAAAGGCCTGTCCAATGCAGTTGAGAGCTGCGGTAGCGTCATTGAAGCGTATTGAACACATCGAATGTGGGTTGCAACTCGTCTAAATATGATTCAAGCTAATATTTGTCGTTTCTTTTTTGAGGGCGGTTGATTAATAGGATTTCTTTTGGCGTATCTCTGGAGACTTGAACTTGATCTGAGGTATATCTACAGATATGAAAGATCTTCATTATAGTCCCATGGCTGCCAGAGCTATCCTAATTTGCTAGACTCCAAGGAGGAGAAGGCAGAGCTTGAAGGCGCGCAATGCTGAGAAATAAGGGTATTCCCCTGAACTTCTACCGGACATTTGTACTTTTTAGATTATATAGTCATTCTATGATCTTTTTGTGACCCAAGTTCTTTATATAGACTAGGTGAACTACAAAAGTGGTAAAAGTTAACTGTTAACTATTTTAGACTTCTGTTAAAGGCTACTTAAAGCCAAGCGGAAATCCCCGGCTTCATTTATTTATGTGGAATTTGTTTTTTCATTTGTGACTGATGCGGAAAGACTCGGCAAAGTTTTCAATAATATGCATCAGGTCTTCGCTGGCCAATCTAAAATCTACTCGCACAAAATTGAATACGAAATGGCCACTCGTGTATGCCAGATATTTGTATTGATTGTTTTGGCGTTAGCTAACCCTCGCGGAAATGGGAA
This sequence comes from Drosophila nannoptera, assembly GCA_020883555.1. NCBI lineage: Eukaryota > Metazoa > Arthropoda > Insecta > Diptera > Drosophilidae > Drosophila > Drosophila nannoptera. Next base: position 7,432 of record JABVZY010000373.1, on the reverse strand, counting down.
AAATAAAGCGGGAAAGAATGGAATCATCTATGTGTTTATCCGAAAAACAGGCAGCTGACCGTATTTTACAACACACGAATGTCCGTCTGGGCATTGTCCGTACACCCACACTCCATGGCACTTCGAGCTTGGCACTCGGAGTCCAACCCGATTTTCCGCTATATACCCGGCCTCACGCGGTGGGTGGCAGCTGCCAAATGCCGCGAGCTGCCAAACACAAAAAATACCCACTCTCTCACACACACACACACACACACGAGAGAGTAAAAAAATAATAGAACTCGGTACAAATGACAAGCTCAAATGGCTCAAATGTTTTTGTTTGCAATCATATTATATTTATGCAGTGTTTGCCTCTCGCTCTGCGCTGCTTGGCCAGCCGGGGTGTGTGTGGAGAGTGAGTGTGTGAGTGCGAGGTATATTCTTCTTCTTTTTTTATCAACTATGCCGCAGATGTCAACAGGGGGCATATTAGTTCCGTTGGAAAATAGAGGAAAAAGCAAGGAGTTGGAGAAAGGTTCAATGAGATTTGCTCGAGAGAAGAGATACATATATATATAATTAGTATTTTATATATATATATGGCTATTTTTATAGCGTTCTTAAAAGTTTGCTAAAATAAAACCTGATTAAAAATTTCCCATATAATATATATATTTATAAAATAAAATGAAAATTAATATATATATTATATATATATTTTTTTTTTTAATTTTCACCATGCGACTTGCAGGGTATTTACAAGTCGGGCCCTCCCTCTTTTCGGGCAAGATAACTTGTTTAATTTCTTCCAACCGGGGGTACTCCCTGCCTGCCCTGGAGTCGGGGCCCACTTTTCGCTGGCGTAATGCTCGTTTGGGTTAATCAAGGCTCGAGATTTTAAATTTTATTTATCATTTGGGGTTTGATTTTATTTCGCCTTTTTTTTTTTGTTTTTCTTTTTTTTTTGGAAGGGGAATGCTTTTTGGCCGTTTGTAATTCCATTTCGTTTATTTATTTTGGAGCCCAAATTGCATATTTTGCAACGGGACACTTTTCCTGTGAATGCTTAAATATGTAATGTGTGTGTGTGTGTGTGTGCAGCATATGTATAGAGAGGTGTACGATAGTACATATATCAACGATATGGACCGCCCCAGACTCCAGCCAGGCGCTTCAACTTTATTATTACATTTTTTACCATTTATTTTGTTTTAATTTTTTTGGGGGACTTTTTTTTTACATATATATTTTCGGAGAGAGGTTTAAGAGCTTGTCAGCGTGTGTGTTACCGAGATGGGTGTGTGGGTGTGCGGGTGTGTAACGCCCTTTATTCGGACAGTGCATTTTTAATATAATTTTTGCCACCGCCTGACCCCCGCCCAGCGGCTTCCGCCCGCCTCAGCTGACGCAGCCGCGGCCACAATTTTTTCTGATTTCTGTTCTTTATTTTTTGCTCTCGCTTTATTTGGTTGCTTTTTGCCCACATGCCGCGCCCAGCCACCGCCCACCGGCTTGTTTGCAGGGGGCGTGTATGTATTTTTTTTTTTTTTTCATATATGCTGGGCCAACGGCTGGGGTTGGTCGCCGCCCATTGGCAACTGTCCGGTTTGCAGGTGGCCGCGCTGCATATGCAAATCCTACATACACACATGTGTGTATGAGGAAAAAAATATATAAATATATGTATGCGTGTGTGTGTGTGGGTGGGGGTTAAGCGGCCCCGGCCCGCCAGGCGTAATAAGCAGGCGTTGTCACGCGTACAGTCGGAACGCCGGTTCGAGTTTTGTTCCGCAACAAACAGGAAAATACTTTTCGCCATATAAGCAAAAAGTATTTTTAATGAATTTTTATGCCGGGCGGTGTATTGTTTTTTAGTGTTTTTTAATTAATTAAAATATACACATTTCTACATATGAATACACTTATGCATATAAGCATATATATATATCTGCTCGTAAGAGTGCATTCTATTTTAATTGAAGTGGAGTTGGCGGAAGGATTCCGAGGGGATCCCGCACCAGCGGATAATAAGCCCTGGAATCCTGCTGCGAGTCCCTTAATCAGCTGCTGGGCTCAAGACATGACATGATCCCAAAAGCGGAAGTAGAAAAAAAGCATCCTAGCACGTTCTCAACCCAACGTTAATTGTCAGAGCTCAGCCCGAAGTACGAGAGAAAGTGAGGGATTAGAGGAGCGTTTAGTCTGATAATTTCTATTATAATTATATTTCTATATATAATTAGAGGCTAAATGATTCCTTGAGGGAGTATGGCGAGCCATGAGTTACGATTGTGTTGCTTTTTGAGAGCTCTTACCCAACCCTTACTTTCCCATCTCTCAAAACATCGCAGAGCTGGGCAAAGTATAATCACCCAGATCTAACAAAAGTTGAGTTCGGATCAGATTAGATTTCATTAGGTCCGGATTATCATTAAAGCTTTCTCATTCACACCAATTTCAGAAGAAGCTTAGCTTAGAAGAAGCTTATATCACAAACAAATAATTTATAGATATCAATTTAAATTGATCTCTGAGCTAAGTTGCCTCAGCTCTATCCTTGAACCTGTATAGAACAGGATTTTGATATCAAATCTCTAAAGTGGAGCTGTGGAGCTCGTCCCTTGAACCTGTATATACCAGGACTCTGATATCGAATCTCCTAAAATGGAGCTGTGGAAGCTGTCTGAAAAGGGCCTGCATCGATGAGGAGGGGGCCTCCCCTTTAAGTTCATTTCCCTTGATCAAAGTGAAGGCTTTCAAATCAATTTGAATTCCAATCAAACTCTCCAAGCACTCAACCATTTATTTAACTCTAGCTCACTCTTAAGATTACTCCAAAAAAAAGAAGCTACAACTAATCAACAAGAATAACAAACAACAACATCTAGCTAGAAATTCTTCTATCACACTCCCTGCGACTCGGCCCGCTCTCATCCCGGTCGCACCACGAAGAAGGGCTGCTCCTGGCTGGGACAGATGAAGTGCTCGAAGATCTCGGGCAAGTGGTCCGGATGCGGCTTCTGCCCGTCCGGCAGCCACATGCTGTTCCACAGCATATTCGCGATACTCGCATGCGTGCGCTGGCTGAAGTGGAAGCAGTCGTGCGCGAAGGCCCGCCAGTCCGTGTTGCCGTTGGGCAGCAGGGGCGTGCTGATGTTCACGATCATGGGATGGCCGATGATGGCAAAGTCCGGGCGATGGAATTCGGGCAGCTTGGCCACGTCCAGGTCGACCTGCTGCCAGCGCCCGATTGTGTTGTGGCGCTGTGCCTTCTCGGCGGCCGTCAGCCGATCGTTGAACAGGCAATTGCAGGCCACGCGATGCACCATGAAGCACTGGAAGGGCACGTGCTTCAGCTGGCTCATGGTGCGCAGGATATTGGGAACGGCCACCATGTTGATGAGCAGACGGGGCACATGGTCGCGCAGCAGCCGGAAGGCCTGGCGCAGATCCCGGGCATGCTGATCGAGCAGCCTCTGCTCGTCCGTCCAGTGGCACATGTCCGAGCAGATGTCGTTGTTGCCCACGTAGACGGTGAGGAGCTTCCAGTGGCGCCGCATATCCACGTGCGGATCCCGCTCGAGCAGATCGATCAGCACGCGCGCCTGATACAGCAGATCGTGCGACATGACCATCGGCTCGGCTATGTTCAACCGCGACGTCCGATGATCCACCACCAGGCTGTGGCCCGTGGCAAAGCCGTACAGCTGCGGATTGAACACCTTGAGTATGTTGGGCAGGGTAAGGGTCGTGCGCCAGTTGCCTAAGCCGCCGCCCGAGAAGACGAGCCCGCGGAACTCGTTGAACACATCGAAGGCCGAGTTCGACATGATGGCATTGCCAGCCGAGAGCGAATCCCCGATGGCGGCCACAATGTCAATGTCGCCGGGCCGCAGCCGCTCCACCGAGTGGGCGGCGTCGGGGAACGCGTATTGTTGAGCGGGCAGGGGAAGGGGATGCGCCTGGGCACCGGTCGCTGCAGTTTGCCCTCGCGGCTGTTGCGCCTGTAGAGCGCCTGAAGATCTCGCAGCGCCCAGCTCAAGGAAGTGTCGCGCGTCTTCAGCAACAGCTGGCGGAAGGTCCGGTCCAGCTCCGTGTACACCGGCACCCCATTGGTCACCGGCCGCAGCGGATTGAAGGAGCGCGCCTGCACGCCCAGGCTGTGCACCAGCTGGTTGGAGCGATTCTTCGGCGGGGGCCGTAGGATGAGGGGCGCCGCCTGCAGCGCCAGGGAGAGGGCCACAACGAGCGCGTATATGCTGCGGCGCATATGCGGCATTGTGGAAGGCAAGAGACGGTTGAGATATATTTGATATACGATATTCCCAGTATATATCTGCCTGCTGGCATTAGCTCTTATCGCTTCGTATGATTGGCTTCGGCTTCACTTGAACACTTTCACGCTCCACATTGCGGATTCCACGCACTCCCGCCGACTTCTCGACACGTTCTCAGTCGAATCGCGACTGCGCCTAGAGCTTAAATGTGGCCACAAATGGAACGTCGAACAAACAAATGAAACATTAAACGCGCGGTGTTTGGGCTCGGGCACTTCATTCCTTCCATTCCATTAAATGCCGGCTCCACAGAACTTGACTCGAATGCGCTGACCGAG
>JABVZY010000083.1:1916198-1929852 GCA_020883555.1 Drosophila nannoptera | reverse complement strand
GTGTTAAATTATCGAAAATGAATCGGGCCAATTCGTGGGCCGCGTCTATGGAGAATTCGCTGTGCCTCGTGGTGTTCGGGGCATTAACAGCAACAAGTTCGACCAAGCTGCAAATTCATGTTCCATGATGAGTTATTGCCACACACCTACACAGATACACACACACGCCCTTAAATTCTATGTTCACTCACCTGCGCAGCAAAGCACCTGAGAAAACAACACCAGCACTTAGCATGGGATAGGGAAACCATGTCGGATCCTTGTAGTTTGCAAAATGATGCACAATGGTAGCTTCAGCGTCGTACAAGGCGTGTCCGTGGTAGGCTAACTGCACAAAACACACACACTATGAGAATCAACTGAGAGATCTTGGTGATAATAATCCAACTTCAAACAGCATTTGCCGCAAGCTTTGACAAAGAGAATTTGTAACTGAGTCGAGCAGTTGATAGCCAAATTTAAAATAAGATATTAGAAAATTCGGGCCTGCCCAGATTTCCCTCGTCTTTCTTAAAGCACTCGACAGTAAAACAGAAATAATCCCTTTAACATGATTCCCATTTAAGCATCTCTGAATAAGTCGCCTTTTACATATGCAGCTCATATTTATTTTTTATGTTGAATATTGTTCTTAAATTGGAAATATATTGCCAACTATTTTCCATTTTAATAACAAAAAGCTTAGACTTGTCCAATTTTCATCCAGTTGCCTGTTGTTTCTCGGCTTGTTCAGATAAAGCACCTAGATGCCGAATTCTATTCAATATTGAATATTGAAGATTTGTGCTCACCTCCTGCGCATCCTGCTGCTGCAGTTGTCGCAGTAATCCCTGCAGGGATAAGACGTGCGTGTTGTGTTGACACCAAATAATCCAATCGGTTTTCGCGTTCAGCAAACGTGTTCTGCCTCGCAAATGGGGAATTGCGTCCAACAGGGTCCAATAATTGAATAGTTCATGCATTATGTGTACTTTAATGGTATAATTGTGTGCTCTTGGTATTGACTCGAGCAGTAGTTGTTGTTGTCGCAAATTTTCACGCTGTTCGCGACATTTGTTAGCTGCATGCTGTGGACACGAGATGAGAAATAAAACTTCACTGGCATCGCAAAGGGTCCAATAAGAATTGAATAGTAGTAGAAAAAACAATAACTTCAATATTAATTGCATTTTCTGACACTTTATTTGGCGAACATTTTAGCATTAAAATGTTATTTAACAGCAGTGATATTGCACTAACAGAGCACAGCACTGTTAAACGAGCAGCTAGCTAATCGCAGTTGACTTTGAGACGCGTTGCCAATCAGTACGAAGCGGCGCCGCACTCCAAAAGCGACTGCCTTAATGAACGTGCGAAAACGTACTGGAGCAACTGTGATTGTATTTCTAATTTTCTTTTATTTTTGGCACAAACAGGCGTTGAATTTTCGTCTGGCTAAAACAACTGCGCAGGCGCCAAAGTGCTGCAAAATTTTATGAATGAATTGTGAAATGCGCGCAACAGTTGGCAACGCCGGCTGCCCATGACAATGAATGCTCGCTTTTGCCTGGGTGTGTGTGTGTGTTTGCTTGTGTATGCTTGAGTGTGTGTGTGGACCTGTAAATGAAGCATATGGAATGTGTAAGTGGAGCACCCTGTGATTTACTGCTACTTGTTGGAATTATAATCGTGATAATGGATTGGATTTACAGGGACGTAAACAAACCTTAATATGATTTTAATTCATGTTTACTTCTTATCTCGATGCTCAATAGCCTTGTATATTGATTAGGCGATTATAGAGACGGTATAAAAATTGGAAATTCTAGAATTCCATGCATATCCGTAGATTCGTAGATAAATCATAGCACTGTATTTGTTTTCAGTAGAAAAGATAATAAATATTCTGTTTTCAGCAAACTGCGATTTACTGGAAAATGGATAGAGAAGTCGACATACGGTTTCGAGCCATTATGCATATATAAGATTTATTTATGCAAAACATATTCACAATAAGGCCAGTTGGCTTTTATCGCGATAGTTTAACAGTTTTGTTGTAAAACTTATCGTGTAAATTGAATTTCTGATAATTGTATATTCTCAGAAAGAATGTGTTGCTATATATATCCCGTTATCAGCTGAAATGACCGCCAATCGAATTAAAAATACGAGCTGAATGTGTATAATTAATAAATTTGTATTTGTTATTTTGCTTTTTATGCAAAACATTTTTGGATTAAATAATTCACAAATGGGGTATACATGAATTACATGTATAATAGTCATTAATACAGTTAAGGGTTAGCTAACTAGAGCAGGGGTAAACGTATACGTTACATAATACTAAATTTAGTGCATGGGCGACGCCAGGCGTGTGGTCGTCTGCATATTGTTGCTGCGATTATTCAGCTTGAGGCGCAGCTCGTTGACGTGCTTGAAGAGCAGATCCTGCTTGGAGAGCAGCTCCCTCGTTCGCTGGCAACCATGCTGGGGGGTACAGAGGCCCGGATTCCAGCGGCAGTACAGACCCTTCCATAGGCGAACTGCACGGACGCTGGCAATGGGACGCAGCACGGGCTCGGCGCCGTGTGTGAATGAGGGGAACAGCGGGTTCAGATATTGATCCAGCGAGGAATTGATGTGGGTCCACAGTGAGATGGTCTTATGCTTCAGATCTGTTGGAATGAAAGGCATGGTAATTTAGCTAATGCAAAGTAGATGAATATTATATTATTATATCTATGCTCACCCTCGGCCACTCGCTCCGCCTCGGTATTGCACAGGAAGGTGCCAAAGCGGCACGAATACAGATGATCGACAATTGTGATCAGGAAATGCTCATTGAATTCGAACGCGTTGCTAAACTGTTGACTCACTTGCCACACACTGTCAATGAACTGCAGAAAAACGGGAGAGCGATCCGCATCGGAGTGCTTGTTATCGCCGTGGCCAATGCGCTGTTGGAATTTATGACCAAACGATAGCCATTCCTTTTCGATGAGAACTTCGAAGCCGCGCACAGTGCGATAATGCGGATCGAGCAGCAGCATAGACAGGGCCGTCAACTGTGCCGTGCGATCCCAACCGTCGGAACAGTGCACCACAACTGATGTACTCATCGTCTCCACCTTGTCCACAATGCGGACAGCTCCGGCCAGAATGCAGCGTATATGCTTCAGCCACAATGTGCTATCGATCGCCGTCTGCCACTTGGAGTCGTCGGTCGTCGGATAGCAGGCTTCCTTCACTTTGCGCAGACTCTCGCGCATAACGTGGATATTGTGTATGTCGAGGAAATTGATTTCCACATTTTTGTAGGCATCTTCTGACTCGTAACCGCCACCCTTGGCCTTGTTGGCGATCGCATTGGCGCTGGGCCGTGCATCCATGATGGTCAGTTTGTCCGATTGCGCATTAGCCTCCATGATGTAGCTGAGATAGGTCTCATCATCGGCATTCCGCTTGCCGCTGACCCCCACTAATGGCTGGGAGCAGCGTGTGATAGTTGCCTGTGTGCGAGGATTCATCCAGGAAAGCACGGGCAGACGGCAACGCGAACGAAACTGTGCTACGCGGCGCAGAAAATCGTCGGAGGCTGCCTTCGGCACGGCCCACACAGCCGGGTAGCTGTCGCAAATGCCGTAGGACTCGTTAATCTTCGTGGCACGCCACATGTCATTGGGTACGCCAAGACGCCGGAGTTCAGCCAATGGCTCATACACTGCCCAGCCATCCCAGCCGGCGGTCACAGAAGATGCGGCCGCATGGGCAAATGCAAATAATTTTCCGCTGTAGGAGAGCGGAAACGCGTTGGCTTGCAGCTTTTCGAAGACTGTACGACGCGAATGATTCTGTTGTTTGTGAGCGAACCGCAAATTTCGCATATCCTTGCAAAATATCTCAATGCCATAGCTGTTCTCGCCACGTGACGTGGCACCGCCGATTTTTTCAACTCGTGCAATCACGCCCAGCGGCACATCGACAATGACGGGCGGTTCCTGGTCGCGTAATGGCAACGAACGAAAGTACAAACGATAATTGGTAATGGTTAGGGCACCGAAAACTGGTCCGCGATAAGGGCAGACGTAGGTAACATCGTTTTTTTGGTCCTGATCTTCTTCGCCGTCCAAATACGAAAAAGGCGTATCCCTTAGTACGCCATTCTCGTTCCCATGTTTTGAGCCTAGGGAACTTGATTTGGAACTGCTGTCCAACGAATTGCTGCTGGCCGTTTTCGATGCCAACTTGTCGGCTGAGCTTGATGTGGCATCCATAGCAGCGAAATTAATTATTCTTGACTTGTTCAACTGTCTTATTGGACTATAAAAGCGTAAACAAATTTTGTGTTGAGTGTATTATTCTTTGTTTTTATTGTTCACAGCCTATTGCTATCGAGTCACAATCGGAACAAGTTCGATAAAACAGTTCATGATAAAAATTGATTCGCACAATAATTTAGGCAAATTAAATAGAAATATTGAATAAAACAAGTATAAACCTAAAAATATTTTAAGTAAATAAAAGACAAAAAACTATGATATACCATTTATAGAAAAGCTTGAAGAGCCTGAAAAAACATAACATAGGCCGTGAAATAACTATAATCACATCAAACTGTTAAATAACATAACATTATTATGTTATTTCGCATATAGATGTTTGTGTGGCCAAATTCAAATTTTTCAAATTCTAAATTCCAAACACATAAGGTATTTTTTTGTAATAAATTTTAATTTTATATATGGTACATATAAAAAACTCCTCAACGGAATTTTCGCCTTTACTAAATTGTTAGTTTTCCTTTTCACAATATTATATAAATATATGTACATATGCACGAATTTATTTTCCTTTCTTTGTAATAATAGATTGTTTATCTTGTATTTAGTTTTTTTAGTAAGGTGTATTTCCTTTCCCTTTCTTTTTTATATGTATTTTCAACAAAAGCTAACAATTAAACCAATATTCTTCTTCAAATTAATTAAATTTTTTAGTTATTATTTGTATAAATTTATATTAGATTTTTCTTCATTCCTTTTTATATTTAAATACGCTAAGCATCAACAGAATCCTTTTTTTAGTGACTAAGATGAACGAGCTGAGTTTTCGAATTAAATTTAATTTGCTAATGAGCATTACTAACAAAGTTCTCGAAATCAAGAAATCTAACACTAAACTAATCCTTCGTTCTTGTTCCCGCTATATATTTAAAGAACAGATAATGTTAGAATTGTTTTTCTCCTAAATATTAGTTATCTTGTCTTGAATTATCCGTTCCATGTAGTCAAATGTATCCTGTTGACGTTTAGTGTATTGTCTTAGCCGTTTTTATGATGTGTGTGGTGTTTTATATTTAATTTTGCTAATACACAGTTGAAAATGAAGTTATAGTTTTGATAGTTTTTGTTAAACATGTGTGTATACATATAGGGTCGTTTATATATACTTAGAGACAAAGCGTTAGTTGCTGTTTTGGTTTTTTTTGCTTTTGTTTTTTTTTTTTTTCAAATCAATAGAAACTTATAGATAATACCCCATTTGCATAGAACTAATTATGTGTTAGCAAAACAGGCAGTTTGTGTGCTGTCAACATATCAGATATATGTATGTAAGTACATAAGAGTTTTACTAATTAAATCGTAGAGTAAATGTTTTTGTTTGTGTGTGTGTAGATGTTAGTATGAACCACAAAGTCAAGGAAATAAAGGATTTCACCCATTCGCTTGCCTTTGTCCGTGTATAAACTATATTAACAACATAAAATTAAGGGAAGTTTTGTTTTGAAAAACAATGGATATGCTTTGTGAATATATACATATATATATATACTATACATACATATACATATATATAATGAATTTATAAGTTTACGCCAAGATATTGGGATTGCAATTCGAGCTTCGAGTGTTTTGCCAATTACAATTAATGCAAAATATTTAAATATTGTAATCTGCAGCATGCCTAATTTAAAGGTTTTAGTTTTGTATTTTTCTTTATTAATATGCAAAGGCTAAGTACTATGTAGACTTGTAGGGTTTAGTTGCCTTTAAAGCTTTTTAACTATTTCGATCCGTTTCCATATGTAAATAGTTAATAAATGGGCGCTTGCGACTTCTCATCTGCTTCTCACTTTCCTCTATAATACTTTCTTTTTAGTTACACGTAGGCTTGATAGTGTTAATTACACATTTATATTTATATATATATATTAACTGTATATATGTATAAGTGAGCTTTATATGTGTGTCTATTAACTAGGCGTTTCCTTCTATACATACACATATAAAGTGTATATATATATATATGCAGCGGTTTACTATATATGCCTGATTGTTGTGCATGTTCTTCTCTTCTATCCCACTCATTCTGAGCGCCTTGCCATACAATAATTAATAAAAAAAAAAACCGTAATGTAAACTAAAGCATGCCATAATGTCATATGTAAAGCGTACTATGTTGAATGTAGGTAAACAAATAAAAAAATAAACAAAATAGAGTTAAACAAATTAATAAACTGTACATAATGTCATTTAAATATTACATAACAATCAAGTTTGGTTATTAATTTGGTTCGAAGCACGCATCTCTGTACCTATATTTATATATATATTTGTAAGTTTGTAATGTATATATATATATAAATATGCATATTTTGCATTTTCTAAAACAAAATACTGTTAGTCTATTGCAAGCCCAATTATACTAGAATATATAAATCATATATGTCACATTGTAAAAATCGAATCAAATTGTAATACACAAATGTGTACGCATATAAGGTAAACAATTAAAAAATGATTAGCATCTAAAACTTGTACATGCCTTCAGCTAGCAGGGCGCTCGTGCACATTTCTTACACACATACATACACGCTACTGATGCATGCCGTACGTATTTCCTATATAGAGTATGTGCTATGTCTTGTATACATTGTCTTGTAATGGATTATATGACTATGTTTGTCTGGCTCTGTGTGTGTGTGGGTGATTGTTTTTCTGAGTGGATATTTATATATATAAATAGATTAGACGTGCATGTGATTTATGTGTGTGTATGTGTAGGGGGCCCAATCATATATGTATATATAAATTCTGAGCCTGGGAGTCTCTTGCGTTGCGTCTTTCTTATTAGAATTTTGTGGCTTAGTAGTTTGTCTCTTCCCCTTTGCGTCCCTCTTCGACAACTTTGTCTTTTGCAGCGTATTTAGGAAATATTGGCGCTGTGCTTGCTGTTGCTGGCTGCTGTTTTGTTTCTGGTTTGTTCTCTTATTAGACTGGTTTACTCATCCACCGATGTTGCGGGCGGACTATAACTGCATCAGGAAGCGCTCCGCTGTTCGTTATCCGGCCTGCGATCTGTGGCAATTTGTAGTAAGTTTCTGAACTCCGTGTCGAGTATTTGGCGTGCCTGAAGACAACAACATAATTAATATTAGAAATATATCAATTGTCATCTTAGATAGTGCTTCCGCTCACCTGTGCATTTTGCGTTGGAATCTGCAGGGCCAGGCCCATGGCATTGGCATCGAAGCTCTCATCCAGCGCCATCAGTCCACCATGGACGCCCGATTCGAGCAAGTTATTGGCATACTCCTACAAAGATATCGTGCCACATTGTTAGTAAATATATTCTAGTTGATTAGCTCGCATTTAGTTCCCACCTTCAGTCCTATGCTGCTCACCCAGCGTATGACTCGCTCATTGCTCCATACCAGAACATCGCACAGACCATTCTCGCTCATCTTTCGTCTGTGCTCTAGCTCGGTACGATCATAGTTTAAGCGTTTGAGCATTGAGATGCCGTACTGCAGGCTGGTACGATGAAAGCTATCAACCATTTTCAATTGACCGCGCAAATCCTTCTTCGTCAAGTGATCCAACATGCGTGCATCGACTAGGCATTCCATGAAGGTTGTGCGATATTGCGGCAAACCCAGCCCAGGCAGCCAGTAATTGCCAATCCATTCGTGATTCATGTCTCCTAAACACAGATCGAAGATTAGGTTTATCATTATTTATCGGGTTTACTCGGTAGACCTACCGAACGCTAGTGTAGTGCGTGACGTTTGCGGCGCTGAGGGGGAAGTGAGTGAAACCATTTCCTGTATAGCCAAACGCAGTTTGAGCCTGTGCAGCGGATTGCTGATGCCTGTAATAGTAAATCATCAAAATATGTTGATATATCGATCCTCGATCTTCTGCATACCAATTTCCCGTTGTATTTCCGTATCGCTAAGCGCACTCATAATGGCACCCGATTTGACATTCGCACGGCACGCGGCCACATACCAGGCGGGCATGCCCACCCACAGCTCCAGCCAGGCAACAATGGTGGGTCCGTTCCACAGGGCGAATGGTGTGCCCGCTTTCATGGCTTCGCCCAGCAGATCGTTGCGATAATCGTGATCTCTGTAATGAATGAGATTAGTAAAAGATCTGGATCTGGAGCTTCTTTTTGGCGATTCACTTACTTTTTTTGCCTGCCATAGTCTACACTGCTAATCTTGGACCCCTGAGCACTGGCGATGCGCGGCATCATGCCGCCAGTCATGCTCATGACATCGTAATTGGAATCCACTTCGCTCAGGCCAATCGATAGATTGCCAATGGACATCATGCTGGGCGAACCATCAGGCAGCGTGTCCTTAACACCCTTCACCTTCTCCTTTTTGCTAAAGAATCGGCCGAGCGATGACTTGATTCCCTTCTTCTTTTGAACCGCAGCGGCGGCGGCTGCTTCCCGGGACACACCCGAGGTAGGCGTCTGCAGCATCGACATGGATCCCATTGTGTTGTAGTGACGCAGCGACTCCTGGCTGCCATATCGTGAGCTAAGCGGCGACAGACCGTAGCCATGTGAGGCCAACGTCATGTGCGCGTTCACATGGGGCGACGCGGCAGGCACCATGGTGCGACGACGCAGTTCCTCCTGGCTATGGGCTAACGCTTGGGCCACGCGCTCCAAGCGCATCGAGCGGGCAGTTAATGGCGACGCAGCGCCGCCAGAGCTGGAATCACCGGTGGTGGACATGCCGCCATGCATGTCCTCGCGGGACGCATCGCTGGACAGCACTGGTAAGTTAAGCTGCAACCAGATTCAAGATCAGTAACGAGATTGGACCACCTGGAGTTATACCCAAATCTTACCGTATGATATTTCTGCATAAAGTCGCGCTGTGGACTGTTGGGCGTGCTGCGCCCGCTCATTGGTGGACTCTGTCTGTCCATTGAACGGCCACGTGCCAATAGATTCACATGCTCCAGACTGCCGACACGCGATTCCAGCTCCTCAGCTCGCGCCTCTGTCGATTGTTTCTCCTCCTGTATGAGACGGATCTCATTGTTGATGGCATCGAGTTGCTCCTGCAGCATCATGGCCAGAGTTTGTGCATCCGTATGACCCGAAGGTGACATCATATCCGCCGTGGCGGCGGCATAGAGCGCATCGCCATCATCGCAATCGGCCACGCTGGCAACCAGCTCATACGCCTGTTGCTGGGCATGCGCCGCCTGCTGCATTTGCATCTTCTCCCACTCCTGCTCGGCCATGGAACGGGCCAGCGCATTCTCTTCGGAGAGGCGGGACTTACTCTGGCGCCGCAGAGAATGCGTTTCGAAGCTCGCATGGGAAGCGCTACGTGTAAATGCGTTGCCGCCATCCACAACGCTGCTGGGCGAGAGGCTGCGTGTAAGAGCCTCGGTCTGCTGAATATTGTAGGCAATCTCTTGCTGAAGCAGTTGGCGCTTGAAGTTCTCGATTTCGAGTCGCGTCTTGGACAGCTCCTTCATAATTTCGCTCTTCTCGTGATGCAGCTCTTCGGCCACCTTGCGCGCCTTTTCCAGCTCCTGTGTCAGGGCGTTCTTCTCGTCCAGCGCCCGCATACGCTCCTTTAGATGCACCTCCAGTCGCTCATTCGACTCGGACAGCAACTTGTCCACGGTCGAGGAGAGCCGCAAATTGTGCTCTTCGTTCATCTTGAGACGCTGGTTCAGTCTTACCACCTCGGCGGTCTTCTCATCCAAGCTCGTTTCTAAGCTTCGTATACGATCCTCCGCCGAACCATGTCGTTCTTGAGCCTGCAAATCGTTCAGCCAAATGCGTTTAATAATGCATATTCATTTATTAACCACCACAGAGACAACAAATTAGTTTTGTATTAGTAATGAAAGCTAAAAGTGAGGAGTTTTTGGTTTTTGTTTTGGTTTTGTGAAGGTTTCTGGTATTCAGTGAGCGGTGCGCTGAGTTCTTGTGCAAGATAGAATAATATATAGAGTTAGAGAGCTGTATATATTCTTGGATATGTTGTTTTTGTTGTTAGTAAGTGGATTTTGGAGAAAGTATATACGAAAAGTATATTTAAATTGCTTTACACAGAACAGAAGTAGAGAAAGTAATAAAAGTTTTAATTTTATAGAAGTATTGATTGAGATTATACTTATGGAACCCTTTCGGCGCGCATATTAGTTCGAGTGCATACCTTATTTCCTACCTTTGTCAATGCCTCCATGCGCGCCTTCAGCTGCTCCTCCATATCCGGCTGCAGTTTGGCATGTTGGGCTAGCTTTTGTTCAGAGAGTTCGAGTTTCTCTTCAATGGCGCTGATTTTCTCTTCGTGCAGCTGTCCATGGTTTTTCGTATTGTTTTCGATTTTTGTTTTTGTTTTTGAGCGGGACGTGGGTGTAGTTTAATTAGTATGGTTTTGTATGCAACATGGATAGGGTATAATATTATTCATAATTAGTCACAGTTCTTAACAATGAAACGGGCATGGGCGAAGACAAGTCATTGGCTATATAAGTTCTTGCTCGTAAAATAATTTGAAGGAATGCGAGGAAATTTCCACAAGGCTTTAAAAAGTTACTGGCATTCAAAAAGGTTGAGTTTTTCCCATAATATATTGCATAATAATGAAATAAATGTAGCATCTCCCCATAGGTATTAATGAGAAATTTTTGAAAAACTGCTCTGCTCTGTAAATAACAGTTGTCTGTTATATGAAGGCATGTTATTAACAGCACTGTTTAACAGAAGACGTTTGCCTCGGAGTTTATCATGCTGAAGGCAATGGATATACAGATACTAAATTTCATATTTTAATAAAAAGGAAAGTTTTAGCATTCATGATTGAAATGTTTTGTGCCTAATTCGTTCCTGATTTCAGAAGGGTTTCCATAAATTTCCAAAATTGCTGAGAGACATAATAATTAATAGCGTAAATGAAATATTACCAAATTGCATAAAAATACACATAGATATATGTGGATAGGGTATTTGCAGTGCAGTGTGTGGTTGAATGCTTTCAATGAAGTTCGCCCATGCCTCGAAACCATAACCATTGTCATGTACATATTTGACTTCTCTTGCCCATACACACCTTTAATTGTGCCTCCTTATGCCGCAACTCCTGTTCCAATTTCTCGTTCAGGTCGTGCAGCGAAGTGGACTCGCGTTGAGCATTCAAATAACGCTTTTCCAGCGTAGCTATACGCTCCTCCTGAAAGCGATATTATATATTAGGTATATATTTTTTAGATATTTGATTAATTAATTTCACATCCGCACCTGATCTTCCTTTTGTGCCACATTTTCGCGTAAATCTCGCTGCAACTTCGCACACTGATCCTGCGCCTTGCAATGCTCCTTCTGCACCCGGCTCATATTCTCTTCCAGTTCGCTGATCTTGCTGTTCAGATCGGAAACACGGCGCTGCCATTGAGACAATTCAGAGGTCTACGAGCAGAGAAACATTGAATATGTAAATAAATAACAAAATAAAAGGTCTCAAAAAACAGAAAATAAAAACATGTAGTCGAGTAGAATTCTACGAGTGATAGGCGATTCCATTCATTGATTCATTGGAGTAATAAATTTGCTTAATATATGACGCTTAAAGCTGATTCATGCATCATCTCAAACTCTGCTTTTAAAATGATCTGTATTCCAAAGCAATTCACAGGCCTAAACAAACGTAATCATTAACGTAAAATTGTTTTTTTTTTTTTTTTTTTGAGGTGAGTGAGTCATATTATTGTTTGAGTGTGTTAATGAGCGTAGTCCAACTCGCTGGCAATGAGTTATGCTACCGCTGCCGTAGCCTCACCTGCTTCTCTATGATCGTTTGCAGCTCGTGTGTTTTGGCCGCATATTCGTTAATTTCGCTGGCATCGCCGTTGACGCCGCTGCCGCCGCCGGTGCCGCTTGCCAGCTGCAACAATAAAACGTTCAGAATATAAAATACACGCTTGATTGGGTAAACAGAGATAAATAAATATATACGACGCGACACACTCGCATACTACCGCGCACAAGCATGTACACACGTAAATACCTTCTCTTTTATGCCATTCTCCCCTGGCGTTCCGCTGGTGGAGTTGACTCCGCCGCCACCGCTTTGCAAAGCTCCCGATTTGTATTGGGCTAGCTCTTCTTTGGTTGAATTGAGCTCCTCCTCGAGCATATTGTTCTTCTCGATGGATAGACGCAGTCGTTCGCGCACTTTCTCATCCAAAGCTTTGTGATGCTCGAACAGGGATTTGAGCGCTTTGAGCACCTCCACCTCACTGGACACTCCGCTCTGCGCAGCCGCTTGTCGCTTGACAACGGTCATGCGCAAAGATCTCTCGTGGCGCGACACCAGGCATTCCAAATGCTCCAGCAACAGCTACAATAGCATTTACAAATATTTAGCTTGATTTCATCTAATTATATCTGATTTGGGTGCAGCTTACGCGTGTATTATTACGTTCCGCCTTAAGTTCTCCGATTTCTTCGTCTCGCTCCAGCAGCGTTTCACGCGCTTGTGTCAGCTCTTTGGTGAGCGTTGCGAACTCCTGCAAAACGAAATAGATTCGATATAACAATATATATAAAATAAATAAAATGCTTTGGAAATTGATTGACCTGCGGAAGATTTGCATTGATCTGGCGCTGTAAGCTGTCCCGCTCCTTTTCGACCTCGTGCAGCTTAGTTTCAGTTTCACCCAGTCGCTCCTGTGCCTCGCGCAGGCTATCCATGAGCTTGTCCCGCTCATCGAGCATGGACACCATCAACTGTTCGAAGTTCGCATCTTCGCCGCTGAACTGCGAGGAGCGCTGCGATATGCTGTCTTCCGATATTGTGGGCATTACGTCGCACATCATGTTCCACATTATTTAGTTGGCCACCAAAGCACGGGCACACATGTAAGACTGAAATGGTCGGGATTATTTTATTTTTACCCGATTACGCACACAGATGCTTAAGAGTAAATTGAGCAGTTGCAATATATTTATATAAAAATAAGCTTCCAATCATCTTAGATATTTAGCACATTGAAGTTTTTGAACATTTGCCCGCAAAGCTAAGAAACCGGTTTGAATCGGTTTAACGAATTTGTTGACAACCGGAATGCGAGTGTGAAATTTAATTTAAACTAACATAACTGTTATTATAAATTTTCCTTATAAAGCTCAATCCACAATTAATACCGTTAAAGACCTACGCAATGCCCACGCTTGAGTCGGCTTTTATTTTGTTTTTTTTTTTTTTCTTTTTGTTTATGTTCAGTTTTCCCCTCATAAGTGGTTGACGCCTTCTTTATATGTTGAAACATTCCAATTGGACCAACACACTGAACATGTCTAATAAGGCTTTTATCATAGGCGCCGCATTGATAACAAGTTTTCTACCAGCAAC
>JABVZY010000083.1:1811010-1826690 GCA_020883555.1 Drosophila nannoptera | reverse complement strand
GTGATTTGCCGCGCGTTAGTACGGATACCGAGTGGTTTGTGGGAGTGGCTGGCGGAGGTGCACTCACAATCACTGAGCTGGGTGCAGACGCATGCGCCGGCGGTGTAGTAAGCGGCGGTGGATAGTAGCCATATGGTGGGTAGCCGCCTACAAAACATATCAAATTAGTTATCGGGCTATACGAATTATTCCTGCCACGATACTTACGTGGACCGGCTGCGTAATCCACGGGACCAGGTCGCATATTGGCGTTGCCGGGCGGTCCCACACGCGGCTGATAGTTGGGATTGCCATAAATGGGTGGTGCTCTTCGAAAAAAGAAACATATATATATATAGGTTGTGTATATAGTGCTGAGTGGCAAGGCTTTACACACCTGTAGGGATTGAGATGCGGCGAGGCATGACGAGCCGGTGGTGGCCCAGCGCCATAGACGCTAGCCAATGATCCTGGCTGGGGTGGACCTCCATGATGCTCTGGACCGTGCATATACGGCGGAGGACGTGAGTTGGGCGCACTGCCAGGCGGTGTGGATGCAGTCGACGTGGGCGGCGCTCCACGCAAAGGCGGCGGTGCGCCGTATGTGGGTCGCAGCGCCGAGCTAGGCGGCAAGGGCTGGGAGTAGAATCGAGCCAGTTCCGCGCTGCTCGGATACATGCTGGCTCCGGGCGGCGGTGGCGGCTGCACTCGTGCGTGTGCCGGAGGCAACAGCGACGGCATGGGCATGCGCGTGATAACAGAGGCCTGTGAGACGGCAACCGGCGTATCCTCGTGCGGCTTGAAAAGCTGCGGAGGCGGCTGGGTCGGTGGCGCCTTGCCAGCACTCGGCGCTGGCTTCTCGTTGCCCACCGACGACGTGGCTGCTGTGACAGCTGCGGCCGTTTGTTGCTTTTGCAGCTGATCGCGCAAGGGCGTTACCTTCTTTCGACGTCCACGCGGTTTGGCATCCGGAGCTGGCGCTGGCGCCGCAGCCGGTGCTTGAGCCCGTACGCTGGCAGCCGCAGCGGTTGCCTGCATAAGATGGGCTGCGGCTGCCGACATTGACATGCCCAGCGGCAGACGCTGCATGGCTGGCAGCTGTTGTTGTTGTACAGGCGCATAGTTCGCTCGACTCAGCGGCTGGCCGAGGGGAGCGGAGAGGGCATTCTGCAGCAGCTGCATGGCTTGGGGCGCCGGTGCCAAGTGCCGCTGCAGCATAGGATGCATGCCAGGCGGAGGCTGAGTCGGTTGTCCAGCTCCAGCAGGCGGTGGAGGTAGCAAGGAAGCTGGCAGCCCGCCTGCATGCGCCGGGAACTGATGACGCAGCAACGGCGGATGCATTGTGGGCATGGGTAAACGTTTACGCATCGGTTCCTGCAAGCCCGAGGCGCTTGGCGCCTGCTCCGGCGTGGGTGCTGGCTGTTTGGTCACCTTGGCTTTGGCTGGCGTCGTGCGCAGCACCTCATCCGGAGCTGGCAGCTCGCGCACGGCGGTATCCGAGTTGAACTGCTCGACTACCATCCGTGCAATCGCATCCTCCATATCCTCAGGCAAATCAGGTAGCTCGCTATCATCCAGGTCCGAGTCCACGTCGTCCAGATCATCTATGGCCTCGCCCTTGCGATGCAGATAGTCGATGTCCAGCACCTTTGCCTGGCGTATCACAGACAGCGGCACGGTTGAAAGCGAATCACCTGCTCCCGCTGCAGCCGCCGCACCTGTCTTGGTGGGCGTGCGCTTCTCTGGAGTGGCAGTGGCCGCACTTGATCCTTTGATGGGTACTAATCTTGGAGTAGCTGCCAGCTTTGCTCCTTCTGCATTCTTCTCGGCCAGCATGCGCTTGATCTCCTCCTGCTTCTGTATGAACTTCTGGCGCTCTTCGGGTGGTGTGTCTGGACGATGAACACCCGGCTTTATGCCACCGTCGGAGCTGTCGTCGTCAAAGTCTTCGATATAGGCATAGCGACGGCCGCGTGTCCGTGTCCGTTCATCGGAGCCTGCGCCACCGCCTTCATCGGAGGAAGCAGCCTTCTTCTTCTTCTTGGTCGTCTTGCCTTTACCCTTGCCCTTGCCGGACGACTGCGCCTGCGCCGACGAGCTCGTCGTTGATGTCGTCTTTTTCAGCGGCTGCGAGCGCGGCTGTTTGCCCGAACCTTTGCCCGACATGGGCGCCCCATTGGCACCCAACTGCACCTCATCGTCCTCGTCTTCCTCCTCCTCTTCCTCGCTCTCGCTGATGTCGTCATCGGAATACTCCAGTTGCTTGGGCTTCTTGGCAGAGGGTTTCTTTAGCTTCGGTGATTTACGAGCAATGGCCGCTGAGGACTTCTTGGCCGCTGCCTTCTTGCGCTTCGACGGATGCCAGGCGCCGTCCTCGCTTTCGCTTGTCGTGTCATCACATAGATCGGCGCTATCCAAGTTCTCGGACAACTCGGAACCGATCTCATCATCATCAGTTTCGGATTCCGTGTAATCGGAATCCTCCTTTTTCTTTTTATGTGACTTATTGGACTTGGAACGTTGTGGCTCCTCCTCATCGCTTTCATCACTCTCCTCGACCACGAACTTGCGATCCTTACGTCGCTCACGTGCTGCACGACGAGCTGCTTTGCGCTGCTTCTTGCCACGTCCAGGTCGGCGATAAACCTCGAGACTGGAATCCGAGTCGTCCGAGGCAGACTGCGAGGTATCCTCATCAGAGAAACTGGAAGTCTTAAAGTCCTCATCGCTGCCATGATCCTCCTCGGAGCTCACATCCAACGTAGTCAACTTGCGTGGCTTCTTCTTGACTGATTGCGGCGGTTTGTTCTTTGCCTTTCCGGTAGCTTTCAAAGGCTTTTCGTCTTCGTCATCGTTGCTGTCCTCGTCGTTGCTTGATTTGTCCTGCGCATTTGCCGAAGTCTTTGTCGTTTCACCCTGAGACTGTTCATCCTCCTGCTCGCCGTCGCCGTCGCCTCCTTCTTCGCGACGCGTCTTCTCCTTATCAGCTTCGATGATGGTGCTGATATCCTTGCCTCTGCCAAGGTTCCCAGCGCCAGCCACCTCATCCATCTCCTTCTTTAGCGCCGAGTTGATCAGATCATCGTACTCATTGAGGCGATAGCTGACATTGATTTGCCGTCGTTTGCGTAGCTTATAAATGGGTTCATCGTCCGAATCCGAATAGTTGCTGCTGCTGCTGCTGCCACTGCTGCTGGAGCTGCCCGAGCGAGCGCCGCCACCTGCGCCCACCTGTTTGCCGCTCTTTGTGCCGCTGCTGCCGCTGTCCGATTCATCGTCCTTGCCGCCACGACGACGTCGAGTACCACGCTTGGCTGCTCTCCTATTGCTGCGGCCGTCGCCGCGTCGCCTCCTCGTTTTGTCCGTCTTGGCGCGCTTGTTGGCCTTACTCGACGTATCGCCACCATCGTCATCGTTATCATCCTCATCCTCGTCCTCATCGTCATCGTCATCATCCTTGTCTTCGTTCTTTCTACGTGAATTCGAGTAGGCGCGTTGCTCCAACTCGCTGGCCGTACGCGCTGCTGCGGCGGCAACCGCTTGACGCTAATAAAGAGACAAGCAAAGTTTTAATAGAGATACAAGAGAAATAGGTAAGAGACCTCTTTATTTACCTCCGCCTCCTCAGCCAAGAGTTTCTCCTCCTGCTTGCGTGCAACCAGATCATCGAACTGCTGCAGCTGCTGCTCCAAAGCTACGATCAGCTGCTCCTGCTGGCAAGGCGGACAATGCCAGTCGCCCTCTGGTATGTAGAAGAGCACGGGGCTAAGGCATGAGCAGTGATACCCCTTATTGCAATCGGGCGTATCGCAAAGCAGTATCCATTCGGGATGGTCGGATTTGCCACACTTTTGACACGCCTCATCCGGGTCCGCAACCGCAGTATCTTCGTTATCGTCCGCGTTCTCTTTTCGCAGCGTGCGAGCTCGTTTCATGGGCACCACCTGAGAATCATCTTCGAGCTCCGATTCGGGCGAGAATTCATGATCCGATTTGAAGAGCGGCGAGCCGGGATCGGTGTCGTAATGCGGCGGTTCCTCTTCCTCCTCCTCGCTTTCGGCTTGCTCCTCAGAGTCCGATGACCAGCCATCCTTACCGGGGCACTTCTTTTTGATCTTCTTCTTAGTCTCGGCTTCGCTAGCCGACTCAACGGACTCAGATTCCCCGGAAGGTTCCACCACAGTGGGATCATTCTTTTCGGCTTTCTTCTTATTCTTCAGCTGCTGTTTCATGGTCCTCAACGCCACTTCTTCCAATTTGCGCCGCTCGGCCTCTTCTTTGATTTTCTGCTGCGCTATGCGACGGGATTGACGTACCGGCGTCTCCGAGTCGTTGGATTCAATGATGTTAGTGGTGTCCACCTCTCGCTTCTTGCGTGTGCCACGACCTCGACCAACGGCTGGCGTTGCAGCAGGCTTAACTGGCTCCTCCTTAGTCTCTGAACTCTTTGGTTTTTCCTCAGGTTCTTTAGGCTCAGCCTTGGCCTTAGGTTCGTCCTTTTCCTTAGGTTCATCCTTGGCCTCTGGCTTGATTATCGGTTCCTGCTTGACAACGGACTCATTCGCGGATTCCTCCTTGTCCGTTTTTTCAGACTTTGGCTCTTCCTTAATCGGAGACTTTTTTTGAGCTGCTGCTTCGATCGGCACCGGATCCTCTTTGATATGCTGCTTAGTTTCAGCGCCTGGCTTCTCTTTAGGACCACCCCGAGTGCGCTTAGGTTGCGGAAGCTCAGAGTAGACTACAGCAGGGCCTCCGCGACGACCCGATCGTCGACCCAGCGTTTCAGGATGTGATGGCGGTGATTCCTCTTTCGCGGGCGGTGGCGTTGACTGCTTCAGTTGCTGAGGCGCCTTTTTAGCGGGTGGCGGCGTCGCTTCCTTTGCCGGAGGAGGTGTTGACTGCTTGGCTGGCAGCGCTTCGAGTTCCACCAAAGGAGACGTTGCCCGCTTGACTGGAGCGGATGGGCTGGACTTACTCGGCGGTGGCGTGGATTGTTTAACCACAAGAGGCGCAGCTGGAGACGTGGCTTGCTTCTCTGGAAGCGCTTCCGCAATAGTTTCTGTTTCCTGCACATGAGAAGCTGGTGCCTTAACGACATCGTCCTCCAGAAATTGCTGATCATTGTTACGCATCAGCTTCTCACTGACTGCGGGCGGCTCTTCGCACACACTTGCTTCCCTGGACTCCTTTGCATCCTCACTGCTGCGCCGCTTGCGTTGCTGTGGGCACTCCGAGGCTTGGTTAACTACAAGTGGAGCGACTACTGTTTCACTGTTGGTTCGCTTCCTGGGCGTAGCCTCCTCGTCGCTCTCCTCCTGGCGTAATTGTGTGAGTAAATTCTTTTTCAGTGGCTTCGTAATGGGCGACTTTTTGGGTGGAGTAAAAGTCATTGACTCAACCTTCTGCTCAGCAGGCGGAGTAACTTCTGCCGCTTGGTGCGCAGGCGGGGAGGATACAACGGCCGCCTGAGCAGGTGCTGGTGGTGTCTGTGACAATTGTTCTGGCAACGCTGCTGGCGGCTGTTGTAGTTCTGTCGGCTTCTCGGGAGTCTTTTTCAGTTTCTTTTCAATGATTTCAGCCAGCGTCGGTTTTTGCTTGATAGGATTGGGCTTCTCCAAATGCCGCTTGGGGGCAATGATCTTGCGACGACTCCTCGTGTCTTCCTCCCCGCTCGAGGAGGTTGTCTCTTCGATCTGTGTTTTCTGCGCCTCCACCTTACGACGCACCTCAACGTTGGTGACTTTTGGGCGTATCTTAATACGCTTGCCGCCAATATCCAAATCATCGTCATCCAAGTGTTGTTCCTCCTCCAGGTGCAGCTCGTTATGCGCATCGAGTTCACTCTCAGATGTGGAATGTCGTGCAGCCGGAGCTGCAAAATCCGCTAGACGTCGCTTGCGATTGGGAAGCAACATGG
This sequence comes from Drosophila nannoptera, assembly GCA_020883555.1. Classification (NCBI taxonomy): domain Eukaryota; kingdom Metazoa; phylum Arthropoda; class Insecta; order Diptera; family Drosophilidae; genus Drosophila; species Drosophila nannoptera. Next base: position 1,820,794 of record JABVZY010000083.1, on the reverse strand, counting down.
ACCCTTTGCTTTGGCTTTCCGACAAAACTACGGGTTGACTTTGCGTCGGCTCCTTAGAATCTGAGGGCTTCGTCGATTCAGGTGTTTCACTCGCCTTGGGATCATCCGGAATTAGGTTTTGATTATCTTTCACATTTACGACCTTCGAGGTGCTAGGCAATTCGCTTTGTACTGTTTCCGTTAACTCTGTTTTATCTTCGATTTCCGCTTTCGGGTCATTATCAGGTTCCGAAAATTCATTATTTGCTGCTGCTGCAGCAACAGTTACGTCAGCTTCAGCTACACATTTAGCTTCGTCGGCTTCAACTGCATCTGTCTTAACCGATTCGCTGGCATCGGCAGCTGCTGGAGTATTCGGTACGTCATTTGTTTCATTAGAAATTGATTTAACATCTTGTTCGACTGTTTTTAAAAGTGACTCAGAATTGCTTTCAGCGACTGGTGCTTCATGCAAGTCTTTGGTGCTTTTCTCCTCAAGTTTGTCATGATTAACACTCAAATTTTCCAACTTCTCATTTTTAACTGAATTCGATTCACATCTTCTCGATTCCGATTCGACGTCGCTTGTTGCTTCCTTTCCTTTTATTTGCTTCACAATTTCCACAGACTGATTTTCAGTTTCTATCACCCTTACCTTGTAAACGTGTTCAAGGCTTTCGTCCGATTTTTCAGGCTCTTCTCCTTTTTGTTCATTTGAGATTTCTTGCGTTTCATCTTTCGCCAGAGTAGCAGTTTCAACTGGTGGTTTGTTTGATGCGTTTTCGTCAACCTTATGCTCAGTGTCAGCAGCAACTTTCTCATTTTGACAGTTAGACTGAGACTTATTTTGTTCCTTGTGCGTCGTATTCAATTCGGGTGAATCGTTTCCATTAAGAACGTCGGCTACTTTATCTCCGTTGTCTTCTTGGTTTCCAGTTGACTCTACACCTTCTCCATTGGTCTTCCCTGGCTCCTGCTCTGATTCGCCAATGCTATCGAATATGCTTCGTTTAGTTTCCTGCTTTGGCGCCTGCTTTATAGGACTTAGTTTCAGACATCCCGGCTCGCCAAAAAAGAAAGTCGCCTTTGGCTCAGACTGCGATGTTGGCTCATCCGTTGTAGTTTCGTTGTTACCATTGCCAACGAGGCACTCAGCGCCGCTGCCCGAGCCAGTCACTAAGACGAGAGGATCAACAATTTCCTCACTCAACGCATCATCTAGTTCCTCTTCGTCTGTAAAGACGTTCATGAATGGAATAGTATCTGGCAAGGCTTCACAGTCTCGACCTGCTCCCTGGCCGCGAACAATTAACGTGGGTTCCTCAATGGCATCGCCAACCTCGCCATCTTCCTCATCATCATCATCATCGCCTTCGTTGAATTTTTGCTCATTCTCATCCTCATCAGCTGCTGCACTATCAAGGGATTCCTCTTCACCATCAAGTGACTCTTCCTCTTCTTCTTCACCTTCATCCAATTCGGAATCCTCAGAATCCACTTCGTTATCATCTTCAGATTTAGTGCTCTCGTAGCGACTGGGTTTCTTAATGCGTTTTGTATCTAGCAGCGTTGGACGTCGCTTTTTTTCATGTTCGTCCGTTTCTAGCGGCGGACTTTTTTCTACCTCCTCCAATGGCCGTTTTTTAGCTGGAGCTGGGGATCCGCTCAGCTTGGCTTGTGATATAAGTAAAGGCTGCAATAAAAATTGGGTAATTGTAAGCTATTTTTATAACTAGCTAATATACTCACCTTAACTTTCTTCGGTTTATTTTCCGATTCCGATTGTTCCTGCTGTTGTTGTTCTTGCTCAGGCGTACGCAGCTTGATCTTCAAATTGGGCACCTTAGTTTCGTGGGAATCATCCTCTTGCACTGGCGGTCGATCTGTGGTGGACGGAACGGGATGAACAGCTTGACTGCTACTGCTACTGCTCGTGGTGTCCTCATCCGCCTCGCCGATGTCTTTGGATGGTAACACCACTTCATTACCGCGCAACCGTGCAATGAGATTTACAAATTCATCACGATTTGTTGCCACCACCTGCCAAATCTCTTCATCCAGGTGTTCCTGATAAATGCGCAAATTGCAATCACCATCCTGAGTTAGCCAATAGGAGTGTCCTAACCGATCGCGTCCAATCGGTTGGGCCCTCAATGTTGCCGCATTTAATGTTTGAATGTTTGCACGAAACTTTATATTTCTTTCAAATTGGCTCTCAAGTAGTTCCTAAAAGGGAGCATGCGAAAAATTTATACAGACGTAAATTGCTGTTCTGATGTAGCTGTATACTCACACGAAGAATACGGAGCTTCACTTTTAGACTCGAGTTTTTGTAACCGAACCGATCTATCTCCCAGGCATCTTGTTGGGAATATCCGACACAGAACTTGCTTAGCGATGATTCCCAACTCTTTTCGTGCACTGTTTTGCGGGTCTTGCGCAACAGTTTAATGTGTAGATCGCGCAGCTGGGGCACTAAAAGAAAATATATGCGAAATATTAATCGAAGAACTCCGTTTGTTGTTGTTTTTGTTCTGTTTTGCCTTGCCGACTGCATTTTTTCGTTTTCCGCTTTACTCCATACCAAACAATAATACAAACAACCAAGCGCTCTCTTTCTTTCTCTTGTCCACTCTCAATTGAGCGACACGCTAAACACACACACATACACATACAACCTAGCTCGCACCGTTGCATACATATATGCACCCACATACATACAGAAGCACGTACCTTCATCGTTGTTTGTCAACCACTCCTGCAAATGCTTGAAATTCGGCAATGCCAAGCCCAAATCTTTGGCAAATTTTTGCAAAAATGCACATATTACTGCGAAATCTGGATCATTTGCACATGAGTGTAGGGTTGAGGTTAATGCATCGTCATCTTTATCTTTACATTCTTCCTTACATTCAGCCGTAGCTGAAGACGCCGCCATTTTTCATGCGTCTGCTGAAAAAATGTGTTAGGACCTCAAAATCTTGGGCAATACACATGCAATATAACAAAAAAAACACAAAGAATGCACGGCATTTGTTCAGACTACAAGTACACCTTATTTACACCAATTTATTGCACGGATTAATCATATTTTAAATTACTTTAAACTATTACTTTATTTTTCGACGCATGAGAACCGATAGTCGAACGATAAATTGTGGCGGTCGCACAATAGTCTCATATTAGTGGTGTACTTTGTACTGATTTTCAACGATATGTACTCACTTAACGAAACTACTCAATTGGCACTGAACATGTCTAGTGGCCATTGGCTTGTTAACATTTGTTTGAAAACATAACAGAAGCAAATAAGAAGAGCGTAGAAAAACAACAAAGGCGGACAAAAACAACTGGGAAAATCGAATTTGTGTCTCATAATATTCAAATCGACCCACAGTGTATTCGCTTTGTTTTTTAGTGTGAAGAATAAAAATAACGAATAAATCAAATTCGGAAGCAAACGTGAAAAAGTTAGTGAAAGTGTGTAGAATACAAGTATCGCATTAATAAATCAAACAGCTGTAACTGAATTTAAAATGGCAGCATATCAAATGAATTTCAACCAAGATTTTACGTAAGTTACAACACATTAACTACCCAACGTCTTTCCCCAATAAATACTTAGATGCCTACTCAGAAATCCTCCTTCGTTATAAAGAAGGTCATTGTTGCGAATAAAACACGAAAAAACATAACATACAACGACAAACGAGACGAGTAAACAAGCGAAACATGGACTAGGGGTTGGGGCAGTTACAGTGGGGGAACAATGGAGGCTAATAAGTGAACTATAACAGTGCCTATCAGTATTTGCGCGAGTGTTTGTAAGTTTCATCTGTGTGTGTATCTTATTGGTGTTGGAGTGTGTGTGAGCGTGTATTGGCGTCGTTTTGCTTATTAGAACATGCAAACAACCAGTTCTAATAAGAATGACATGCATTCATTTATTATGAAATATAGGTAATGGGAAACGACTACATAGCAGCAACAGTTCGGAAAATAACAAATGGAATAATACAAAAAACTTAGGCAAATGTTACAGAAAGTGAAGCTGACATCACCTTAACAGTAACAGTGATGTTAAACCTCAATTTGTTTGTGCTACACAGTGTAAGAAGCTTGCAAACACTAACACATGCACAAGCAAAAACACACAGTTACTGTAAATGCGCAACAGCTGATGCTGTACCATTTGCATGTATTGCTTGTGGCTTGCAAACTCAAAAAACTTGTATTTCTTTTTCTTGCTAATTTATTTTCGTTTTGAGAGTTCGTTTATTTTCGCTCAGCTGATGTCATATTTTTAGATGAGAGTAAATATTACCGTTACTTGTTGTTGAATCACTAGACTCTTGATTTGCTACTCTCTTCCGCATTTCACCCTCTCCAGCTCTCTCGAGCAAAGTGCAAATGACGCACAAGCTGGAAGCAACAATCAAAACAATCAATATCGCTGCTTATAGCGAAAATCCTAAAAAGAAAACACTTAACGCAAATACATATATTTAGCACACACGTACAAGTGCACGCACACATACAGCCGTACATATTTACGTTTACGAACGCAATTATACGAACAACACAACGACCTGATAGTCTCGCGTCATAAAGCGAGAACAAAGAGCCCAAGCAGCGAAAGAGAGATAGCAACTTAAAAGGCTTTCTAATCAGAACAAATCAATTAGCTTCGATGCGCGTTGCGGGTGAATGCACCGCGCCAATTAGTTGTTTCCCTTGCAGTTGATTTAACGTCAAGTTCAAGGGCATAGCCACGGACGAGGGACAGGTGCAAAGTGATAGGGATTGTAAGGAATACTGATAATGATTAGCAGCTACTAAAGCACGTGTTGCGACGCTGACCCAGTGCTTCCGCCAACCACGAATAGTGCAGTTATTTCATAATATCATTGCTTTCTTGTTTTTGTTTACGCCAGCTGTTTACACCTCGCGTTCTCCGTCTTTCTTTTGCTGCTCTTTTTACCCTACAAAAATACGCTGTTTAGAGCTTTTCAGTTTTCTCATTCAGGTTGATACGCAAGCTCAATACACGTTGCTAAGCCGCTCTAAAAATGAAATAAGTTAATTTAAGCGTACTAATATTTTATTACTTTAAAATTGCTTTTCAATGCTTATAAACCCCTATCTGCTTATGAGTCCATTTTGTCTTGATCATGCATCGCGCAGTATGCCTCGGATGCGTCATGTCCATTGGCAAACAACAATAAATATTATGTACGCGCAATGACAAGCATAGTTAGTTGTTATTAAAAAGCTCAACCGAGGATCGCCCGCAAACTAAATTCAAACCGCAAAAACGAGGCCGTCATGTTATCGGTTTTCAAAGGGGTCCGACTCTCATGTTATTTTAGCGTGGCCTTGGGCGCCTATTTTGCTACGACGCCTTCGCTGCGAAAACTAGTTTCGAATCCCAAACCAAAGCCCTGAGACCCGATATGAAGTCGGCTGAGCGACACACGTGTTGCGCTCAGATTGTGAAATTCGGCTCTCGCATCGGGCATGTACGAAAACGTGCCTGACATATATATTGATAAAAAAAAAAAACAATTTCATGATCAAATGCAAAGCGAAAAGCTTTTAGAAACAATTCTATGCAACTTAGCTCAGCACACTTCAAATAAACCGGTCTCATGTTCACGTTATGCAACACTGTTGAGTGTGGTAGAGAAGCAATAATACTAAAAAAAAAAATACTGAATCGCATCAAGCGCAATCAAAATGTAAACAACAACAAAGCCAACTGCATTTGACATTGAAAAAGGCGAGAATTGGAAAATAATTGGCCTATTGAGTGCCCAAAGGTGTGGAAAATCAATCAAAGCACGGCATGGAGCAGCGCGCTAATTTTCTAGCTTTAACGCTGCTCGATGCCCTGGAAGACGAAAATGAGGAAGATATATTCGCCATGCTGGATCGCAACGCCATCAATGCGAGCGTCGTGCCCTGCGAGCGAGGATTGGCCCCATTGCACTATGTGTGCGGGATGCCGAACGAAGAGCTCGCGCTGCGCGTTCTGGAACGATTCTTATCCAGTGATCAGCTGGACGTAGATGTACGGTGCGACGGCAACATGACTGCGCTGCACATCGCCGCGATCTATGGGCGCACGGAGCTTGTACGTCGGCTGCTGGAGCACGGCGCCAACACGGATATTGCCGACGATGAGCACAAGTTGGCCGTGCACTATGCGATCGAGGAGTGCCACTTCGACGTGCTGCAGTTGATACGTGACCACATTTTCAGGGCCAAGCAGAAGCCTCAGCAGGTCCAGCAACAGCAGCTGAAGCACACCCCAAAGTCGGAGCTGAAGTACAACCACGACGTCACGTCGCCCTACTACATCAACATAACGCATAGGCGGGGCAAGCCACAGCCACGCTTTCCCGACGAGCCGGACATGGAGAAGTCGGTCAATCTCTTTGCACTCACCCAGGATCATCTGGCAGAGCTGACACACAACCAGGAAGCGTGTTGTGGACGTCGCACGCTCATCGAGAGTTGGCGCGACAAAGTCGAGCGTTCACGTGCACGCAAATCCCTGCTACAAGAAGAGCAAGTCGAGACGCTGGTGGAGCAGGCCATGGCGCAAGATGACTTCGACTACGAGCGGCACGTGCAGCAGACGCTGCGACAGGCCGAAGAGCAACAGCAGGCGCAAACCGAAGGCCAGGCAGCCGAGCAGTCCAAGAGACCACGCGAACAGCACCGAGCTGTTTTCGGTGAGCTGGTGGAGCAGGTGGCGCAGGCATCCGTGTTGGAGCAAAGCTTCCACACAGCGCCGGAGGAGGAGCCGCAGGACAAGGGCTACTACCTTCAAATGACCGAAGCCTATGTCCATACGGACGATGAGAACGGACTCGTCTTCTATGAAACCAAATTGCTGCAGACCCCAGCCACAAAGCCGGCCGCCAAGCGTAAGCAGGAGCACCGACTGCAGGTGCCAGAAGCAGCGGCGGCCCAGCTGGAAAGCAGCGTGAGCACGAATGTCAGCCTGCCGCTGGACTACGAAACGGATGCGCTGCGTGCCGAGCTCACCCAGCTGGGTGCACCTGTCGGTCCCATCACCAAATCCACGAAGCGCCTCTACATCAAGCAGCTGATCAAGTACAAGCGGAACACAGCGGCTCTGCTGGCGGCGCAGCGGCATGCGAAGGCGGCGCAGATCAAGTACTCGGTGGAGCTGCATCACACGTTGCGCTCGAAGCAGGATTACGATCGCATCGAACGGTATATGGCCCATGAGCAAGAGTCGGCTCAGCACTTTGCCACAGCCGGGCCGGCGGTGGGTCGCCAGCTGCGAGAGGGCCATCTGAAGCAGAGTTTCATCTATATGTTGATCGATCCGCGCATCTCGAGAAATTTGCCGGGCGAGCGCGCTTTCCTCGACCCGCTGAGCATTTGGTCACGTTTCTTGGATGCCATTTTCTACGTGGGCAAGGGCAAATGCTCGAGGCCCTATGCACATCTCTATGATGCAATGCGTCAGCACACGCGCACCCATTTGCAGCAGACGGCACAGCCGCCGGCTGAGACTGGCAAAAAACGCGCCCCGGGACGTGGCCTGATAATGCCTGATATTTTCAAGTCGCCGCCGGCGATGGGCAAAATAGCGGCTGGCAGCAAGAAGCTACAGCGCATCCTGGATATATGGCAGCACGGCAGTGGCGTTGTGTGCCTGCATGTCTTTCACAACATACTGCCAACGGACGCGTACACGCGAGAGGCATCCATAATAGACGCGCTCGGGCTGGCGCATTTGACGAACCTGAAGCGCGGTGATTACTATGGGCCAGCGCAGATCTGGACGATGAAGCAGAAGAAGCAGCTGGGCATTGCTCTGCTTTACAAGGCCCTGCACATCTACTTGGCCGAGGGCGAGTCGCAACTGTCGCCAAGTGACTTAATTTAGGCAATTCCTATTCGCAATTAGTACCAAGTACAAACTGCTAAAGCGCGCCAAAAACGATTCTTAGCTAGATCTCAATTTAAACAAGTATAAATAGTATTAAAAGAAAACTGCTTAGTAAAAATTAAGAATGGACTAAAAAAGCACACAGCTGGTATTTCTTTTTGGTATTTTTGAAGCATATATCTGTCTCGTACTCGCACACGCAGCTCAGCTGTGCGTTGCTGCTTCGCTGATTCTAGCGGCCTTAAACTATATGTTTTTATTTGTAATTTTTAAGTAATCCATTTGGTAATCAACCTTGTTGGGCAACAATAACATTTTTGAATGTTGCAAATTTTGTGTCACATGCTATGGAAGGCTTTTGTTGTTTCTATGTTAAGTGCTTCTATGACTTATGGTTCTAGCGACACTGTCAGCACGTCGCGGGTTCGAACGCCAAGCCAGCCTTTTAATAAATGCATTTTTCTATAATGCATTTAAATTTCTTTTTACTTCAATTTTTATTTTTTGTTACCTGACCTCAATGAATGTGCCTCTACAACCCCTATTTCATATGTATTAAACGCACGCACAGAATAAAACAACCCTCTGCAGTGCACTTCATGCACTCCCTATACTGTCGTCCACAAAATAGGAAAAACCCAAAAAGGATGCATTTGCCGTAGGTACACGCACTCGCCACGCACACAACAACAACAATAACAGCACAGACGAAAAGCATGCTACATAGTGAACAATAATGAAACGTTTAAAAACGTTTACTGTATTGCTGTGCCGGTCACTTAGAATTCTCAACTGGTTTTCGCCTGGCGTGCGTGGAGTATGCGTCGTTTGCAGTTGTCAGGTTATCTTTGCGCAGAGGCGATATCGTAACCAATGAAGTTCTACTGAGGTGCGATTATTGCTAGTTGAAAACTTTAACCAATACCCCGCCATGGGGACGTGAAATACCGTCCACTACGGCAATTTTTGGAAGCCCGAGAGGGCTAATTAATAAATAAATTAAAACGAATAAAATATCCTTGGTGTCTCTCCCTCCTTAGTTCGATTTCTGTGCTGAGCAGCGCCGGGCTGCGTCTATATTCGATATCGGGGCAGGACAAGGTCGAGGAGATTTTCGCCAAGGATAATGCAGAGCAGATACGCATTGTCGAGCGGCTCTTCAACAGCTCGCTGGTGGTGCTGGTCACCTCACAGAAGCCGAACTGCCTGAAGATGCTGCACTTCAAGAAGAAGCAGGACATATGCAACTGCTTCTATCCATCGGAGATTCTGTGTGTGCGCATGAACCGCCAGAGATTGATCGTCTGCCTGGCGGAGAGCATACACATACACGACATACGCGACATGAAGATCCTGCACTCCATCGAGAATATCGCGCCGAACGAGCTGGGCCTCTGTGCGCTGTCGCTCAACTCGCACCTGGCGTTCCCCGTGTGCCAGGCCAGCGGCGAGCTGCGCATCTTCAATGCGAACAAACTGCGCACCGGCATGACGATTAAGGCGCACGACACGCCCCTCTCGGCCATGAACTTCTCGCCCAGCGGGGCGCTGCTGGCCACCGCCTCCGAGCGCGGCACTGTGATACGCGTCTTCTGCGTGAAGAACGGCCAGCGGGTGCAGGAGTTCCGGCGCGGCGTCAAGCGCTGCGTGCGGATCGCGTCCCTGGTCTTTGCGGCCAGCGGCGACTATCTGTGCGCCTCGTCCAACACGGAGACCGTGCACGTGTTCAAGATCGACGCCCGAGCCGTGGAGGTGGCCGAGCTGAAGGCGATCGGTGAGTCCTTTGCGCGCATCCCAAAGACGTTCCTTTCGCTAATCCTCAATTCGATTTTTCAGCTGAGGGGGCCGCCAAGTCGGACAGCAATGCCAAGGAAG
>JABVZY010000083.1:1796874-1809064 GCA_020883555.1 Drosophila nannoptera | reverse complement strand
GGAGGGGCAGGAATTGGAGGGGGCTCTTCTGCCTCTCGGTCGGCCTCATGTGGATCTGACTCCACACTCATTTGCGTTGATTTGTCCAACTTCCAAGCGATTTCTGGGAGCGGAGTAGAAGCCTTCTGGGACTTCAGGGAGAACATGGAGCCAATCTTCTTGAGCTTGCTGTGCACAGAGGACTCGGCGTCATGGTCGGCGGCACTCTTGCTCGATAGGCCCATGGATCTGGACGAATGCTTGGAGCGTGTTGAATGCGACTTGGAGCTCTTCGATTTCGACGAGGACGAGGACGAGGACGACGAGCTGGACGAGGACGAGCTGCTCGAGCCGACGCTGGCGTGCACCGGCTTGGTGGTGATCCAAATGCGCAGGGCAAACATCACCTCAGCCTTGAGGGCCTCCTTGAGCGAGATCTGCGAAGCGGAAGGCGGACTAAGTACTAAGCAGCGCCAGGATGTCGTCGGTCAAACCTTTTCCTCGATGGCCACCGTCTTGACGTTCCACAGAAACTCCGTGCAGCCCAGCACCATGGCCGCCATCAGGCCCAGTCCCAGGACGAGAAAGACGCCGCCCACGTTCTCCAGGCCCAGTTCCGGCGTATCCGCGTTTCCCTCGTCGACGCCTTCGCAGCTGCCGCCCCCGTACATCTCCTTCCACCATTTGCGCTTCAGCTCGGACAACGCGCCCAGTTCACCCAGCTTCAGGACGGCGCCGCTTATCTGCTTGCGGTACGGGGAATCTGAGCAACAATAAGAACATCAGAAGATTGGCCTAGATCTTCTCCTAAGGACCACCTACTGAAGGGCATTGCGATGCCGTAGCTCTTGTAGTCAAGCCAGCCGCCAATTTGCATTAGGTCGCACTTGCGCTCGACGTTATACTCTAGTGTGGTGGACTCCATAAGAAAGGCATACATATTTTTACCTTTCTGCAACACAAGACAACAATTAAATTGCACTAAAATCTAATTAGACAAAATCCAACTCAATCGGTGCTGAAATCAACCCACTCAAGCGCTCAGAGAAAATACGAAGCTCATACTCGGTGGCTGAAGTTATTCGTGTTCGGTGTACGACTGCGACTTTAATTGAGTGAAACTCTCTTCGAGACTAAGAGAATACTTAAAAAGCAACTGTCAAACGAATGCGCTCGAGCGGCGATCAAGCGAGAGTGACTTTGAGTCAGCTCTTGCAGACTCGGCCATTTTATGGTTTACGCAAGAGAGATCACATGTTTTGCTCTCTTATTGCGTCAACTTGCTTGAGTGTAAATGCACAACTCTTTGTGGGAGTGAGTACTTATCTACTTATTCACTTATGCAAACATATGTATATATGAGATCCACATGTGACCGAACGCCCTTACGAAATGCTGCTTATACTTTTGTGTCGCTTCCACACTTGCAGTTACCAATGACAATGAAAGCATTATAGATTAACTGACCTTTTTCAGAGGATGCCATATGTTTGGGTTTCCAAATAGTTATTTGGAAATAACATCCACATATATATATGTATGTATGTGGAATGTGAATTTTCGTAATAACTCACCTGCACACGTTCCACGCCCTCGTCGTTGGTTTTTGTAAATACCGATGGCCGAGCACTTTCCATGGCCGCCCACATTTTTTGATACGTACTGAAATTGGAGTCCCTGAAGAAGCCCAAGGTGGAACCGCCCATTACAGCGCCATATTTGATTTTCGATTGGGCTGCAAGATCCTCGGCATTATTGATAGAGCTGGCCTGCCGCGAGTTGGTGAGAAAAGCAGCCAGGTTGGCTGTGTAAGAGTTTAACATCATGAGAGCAAAGAACCACCACATTCCAGTTACAAGGCGGGTCGAAGCGGCTCTATAGGAGAAGAGCAATTGTAGTCGATTTCTCTTACATACACACATACACTCACTTGGGCAATATATCACAGCCCTGACCCATAAGAGAGCCTATGGAAAGCCACATTGTGTTGCTGAGGAACCATATATTCTCCACTTCCTCCGGCTCTTTGCAGGGATGTGGATTCTCCCAATCATCAGGCGCCATGCGGGCCAAAGCAAAGAGCAATAATGATATGAAGAGATACGCGGAGCCCATATAGATCCAAACGTCCAGCGAAAACGGCGATAGAAACGAGAACAAATCGGTCGGTGGTATCGGAGGCTTTGAGAATAGAATACTGATGCCAAGATTCATGAAAGGCGGTGTGAAGTCCACTGCTTGACGCCGCGATGAGGTCATGGTCAGATCACAGATGCCGAGGTCAGCATTCTGCAAGAGTTTAAGAATTAATGAATTTATTCAATATAATATGCTCTATGTAAGTAATTGTACAATTAATAAAGATCCTTTTCAATAGGCACTCGTATAAGCAACAAGCAAGAGAGAAAGCCACACTTAGACCAACTATGGAGTTGTTATAAAGGCAGCTCGTCTCTTTCGCTCTACACATACTGTGAAAAAGCTTTTAAGTAAAATGAGAGAGTGCATGAAGTAAAGAAGAGCTTCCATGAGGATAAAGAACAGCTAACTAAATTTTAGCGACGAGTGCAAGGTAAAATACTCTTTGAGTATTATTTGTATATGATTACGTTTTAAGAGTACCAAGACTTACTCCATCTAGCAGCTGTTTTACTATGCCATCCCAGGTCTGCGTAGCTTTGTTGAAGCTACCATATTTGCCGTCCGGAGCCATTCGGAATTCGTATTTGAAGTTCAGCATGCGAGCAATCTGATCGATCAAATCGACAGAGTAGCCCTCGTAACGGGCATTACCGTACAAGGTCTCGCCCTCAGCGGGCTCTCGCAGCGTAAGAAACGGCGCTCCGATGCGTGAAGAGATGATGAACGTTTTGTTCGAGAGCTTTTGTCCGACGCGCTTCTCGCTCTCTTCGTCGTCGTTGAGCACATCCAGACCGTTAACTGGATCCCAAATGGCCAGATCCAAGAAATTGCCAGCCTCGATCTCCATGAAGCGCAGGCTGAAGAAGCTGCGCTGTCCATTCTCATTAAAGTCCACACGGCCGGTGCTGAGCTCCTCGGAGCGCTGCAGAAATCGATAATTACAGTTTATATAAATATATATATTATATTATCGCTGCGTACCGCCTTCATGAACTCTATGATGCGTCTGCCATGTGACCAGGGCTTCTTGCGCTTGCATTCGATCTCCGGCGCGGAAAGCTCCTCCAGGATGCCCAATTCGGTGAGTCCCTTGGAGAACAGCCAGACGGCATCGTTCAGCAATATCATCTGAGTCTTCACCTGCGTGGGCAACACCTTATAATATTTCTCCCGTCGCTTCTCGTGCTCCTCCCAGTCGTGCACAATGTTCTTGATGTGGTAGTCCGTCGGATCCATCAATCGAACTGTGGTTATATTCGCTTCCACGTTCATTATGTCGCCCAATTCAAGGGTGTGCGTGTCCAGCAAAGGTATAAAAACACTCTACGTGAATGAGTCCATTTGCAAGAAATACCAATTTTAGCCTTCTACTCTTTACCTGATATTCGCCGAGCATTTTGAGCTCGTGAGCCTGCTCCAGAACTCTCAACAAATTCTCGGGTGAACAGTGTAGGATGAGACAATTATCTGTGGAGAGTTTAATTTCCTTTAGGAATGGCCTGTGATCCTCGTCCGGTCCCAGCTGCTTGACAGTTGTCGGGTTACTGGTCGGCTCGCCTATTTGCAGTATGTCTTGTAGCTGCTGGAGCTCTGAGGGTATACAAATATAAAGAGAGTTAAGAAATAAGCTCTGAACTAGATACCTCTTAAAAGCAATGGCAAGACTAACTCAAGTAACAGAGCTAAGAGAGTGCATACTCGACTCAACGAATAATTTAAAGGAAGAGTAACTGTAATTTGTAATTACACATAGACATCAACGGATGGAACATTAAAAGGAAATCGAAAGCCGAGAGAATTTCATGTGGAAAGAGAGTATATACAAAAAAGCTTCTTCATGGAAAGGTTCCGAAGAGAGGGAGAGACACCCTGTGGGATACTTCAAAGAGAAAGAAGGAATAGCACAACCAAGTAAAAGGTAAGGTTGCTGTAATGAAGAAGATAAGAGCACAGAGCAAGCGAAAAAGGGGAACACAGATAACAGCTGGTAGTAAGAGACTAGACAAATTACCCCTCTCCGATTCGTAAACGATCGTAAAGCTGCGCCAGCCGAAGCTCTGCACGATTTCGGCAAATCCACGTGCCAGCAGCAAATTATCCGGATGCAAATTGAGAGTCATCGAAGAGTGTTCGTAGAGTCCATTGTCTGGCAGCCAGTCGTAAATGATATGCGGTATATCCAACGTGTGACAAATGGAGGCAACAATCTCTGCAGAGGTACAGCGAAATCAAAATTCGGAGTCGCGTAAAACGGTGGAGTGAGAGGGAACTTGCCTGAAGCGGGGCCTGTGCTCGGTCCGAAAATAGCAATGCAGCCCTGCGAAATCAGTTCACAAACTGCAAGCAGAGCAATAAATCAGTCTGTCCATATGCATGCAAATCGGAGATCTACCCGTTTTCTCCATTATGAAGCTGTCCTCAGTGTTAGCATAGAGCACAACGGGGACAAGCTCAATGTTCCGTTCCAAAATATTTGCACGCTCCACAGCTGTGCGAAAAGCTATTTCCGCTTCATCCTTGTCCGACGTGAAAATCGTGCCTAGCAAGTGAGAATGAAAATATTCGCTTTAAGTGTGACACACTTTCACTATATATATATATATATATATTTGCTATATATATAAATACATACGTATTTTTATTTGATTACTTACCCACATTAAATTGTTCCCTTGCCGCAATGCAATTGAGAAGAAAAAAATACACGGAAAAATGTGCAGAATATATTAGCAACATTTTCAACGCATTTTCTTTCTTCTATTGATGATGTAAAATTAGCAAAAGTAAGAAAAAATAAATAATTATTATTGCTGCAGCTTGCAACTAAGTCGTACGAAGGCTTGCGGTACAATGAGCTTTATGTCGAACGGAACTATGCTAATAATAAAAGACATTGCGAGCATAGCAGAAAGAGAGCCAAACAAAGAAAGAGCGAGGCTGTGGCTAAGGGAGAGCGCCCTCTGGTGTTTGTTGTGCTAAACGCATTCTAAACAAGAAATGAGTGCATTATTCAATTGTCTTGCATTTTTTCGACAACGCATCGGGCATTCCCTTATTTTTTTAATTATTTTAATAGATTTAAATTTAAATAAATTAAAAACTTAATAAAAGATATAAAAAAAAAAAAAAAAAAAAATGCCTGCTAATGCAGACTGTGGGGTTTGTTTTTATCTGTCGCATTGAGAGTAAGAAAAGTTTGGTTTTACTAATTTTTATTTTTAATTAATTAAATCTTTTTTTTCGGGCAGCAAACCAAATATAGGATTTTCCTTTGTTATACCATACGATTTCTGTCAAATAGTGTGAGATTGAATGAACTTAGGCCTTCTTGTGGACAATGTGATCGTAGAAGATCATGCTGCCGTATTTCGGGGAGACGACCATACTTCTTTGCACATTGGCATCGAATGGAGTAGTACGGCTGCCAACTGGTATATACTTGTGGTCTCCCTTGTGCATGAACACCAGGCCGTAGCGATCGTCGTGCAGGACCTTAAAGTTATCGCTATCTGTGTACTTGGTAATATTCTTCTGGGAATTACGATAGCTTAGATGATGGGACTTTGGCCGAAGATTAGCTGTACCCTGATAGATACCCTTCCAGTTGATGTGATTGTAGGCTCTGCGAATCGTATTCCTCCAGCTCATGCCCAAGTCTATATACGCGGATATTTCCGAACCCTTCGTATCCGTGTATATAGCGAACACGATGGTCTGCAGGGCACACATATATATCGATATAATCTACTATAAAGGATGGACTTACCGAAAGGGCCTTCTCAAATATGGGCATTTCTCGCCGCTTGAACTCCAGCAGCACGGGATCCTTGTTTCCGGGTGCCATGAATCGACTGAAGGGCTCTTCCATGAAAACCTTAGGCCGTATCGCGTCCAGGGCCACCTCGCGACTCTTCCAAAAGTTCTTGGCACTGTAGGGCACCTTTGTCGAGCGATAGCCCAACTTCACTAGCTTGGCGACCGTGTCGCCCACGCGCAAATATTGAAAGTCCTGCTTGGTCGTGAAGGAGGCCAGATACTTTTCGTAGGTGTCGTAGTCCAGGACACCGAAGTCCACAATTTTGTCGCCCATTCTGGAGACGTGTTTCGACGTGTTTCTACATTATCTAAAATTGCATAATTCCCCATCTTACCTTTATTTTTAATTATATTCTATTTTGATCTTTTTTTTCGTTTTTTTTTTTTTTATTTTTTTTTGTCAGTTTTCTTAAAATTATTTTTCGTGTATGTTTTGTTTTTGTTCAACCAAATTGCAAGTGAAATGTAATATGAAATTCCATAGTGGAAAATGGAAAAGTTTCTGGAGGCCTACTAAGAGTAGCAAAGATTGTGCTGCGAATCTCGGAGGGCATGGAGGGGCATTCTACTGGAGCTTGTGGATTCACGGTCTCTCGTATGGCCAGCTATAGGGCATACATTCTTATCTGCATACATATGCACCTCCGAGGTATATGTGTGTAAGCAAGAATGTGCGCTTTATAGTTAGCCCTGGGTGTGCCTGATAGTCCGCTATGCTATGGCTTCGATCTGATCCAACGTGGTCCGATTTCCAGCTCATATCTAAGCGAGAGCATAGCAGATTTGTGCATAATCTAAAATGAGTTGATCCATGCCGCATCCCTTTTCCTTTTCCCTCCTCTTTCCCTTGCGTCTTCATATTGTATCTTGCATGGAATCATCTATAGGCGAGAGTGTCTCTTCAAGTCCTTATAGCAGCCGGATGAGAGTTACTTTCACTAGTATGGTGGATCTGTGTCTCCTCTGCTTCAGCGTGTCTTTCTTCATGATCTTGTTCTTGTTGTAGTTGTTGCTGTTGTTGTAGTTGTTGCTGTTGCTGTGTCGCTGATCGAGTGTCGAGTTTACAGTAAGATCAGAAGGTCAAACAAGTGGGTCGTCTGGCTTTCGCTGTATTTGAACGACATCGTTACCTGGATAACCATTTTATCTCCTCCGGCTTGGGTGGAATTAATGTGGATTATGTTTAGCTCGAAGCGGCAAGGCTATTCTGAGGCTATATTTCTACAATTTGTTATAGCCTATGACATGCTCAACTTGCTACTAAATCTATACACAAACAAGCCTATATGTTAACGTATTTCGAACGGCTATATACCCCTCTATTTCCCGAGGTTTGGATGCTTCCAATATATAATTTAATTTAGTTTTTTTTATACGCAATAAATCCACTTTCGTTCATATATTTCCCGAGTTTTGGATGCTTCCTATATTGATTTTTTTATTTTTATTTTCTAATGACATAAAAAATGATATTTCTCCAGTTTTGGATGCTTCCTATGTATAATTTAATTTATTTTTATTTTCTTATGCAATAAATCCACTTTCATTCGAAAAGAGCCGGCCTGTTTATTTTCCCCAATTGGCTAGGACATTTGCATTGGACAGCCTTGCCCTCCCCCTCGCCTTTCGATCAAAAGGTAAACATGAAATACACTTGAAAAGATCAAAAGTCCCCGATCGAGTGATGAAAACGCTGCCAAGAACAAACAAAGGCGCGGGCCTCACAATATTTGGCACACAATGCGAGAAGCAGCTGACAAACAGTTGTGTGTGTGTGGGTGTGGGTGTGTGCAAATGGGCAAACAGTAAATTCGATCGAGAACGGCGAGACGCGGCAGACTGGATGCCGCCTACGTCATCGCCAGGCGCCATAAATATGGCCATGCCACACGGCAGCAGCAGGCCCGCACAGCGAGAGCTGAAGAGAGCGCGAGCGAGAGAGCGGCAGAGCGTTTGGAATCGAGCAACTGGCGGATGGAGAGCGGATACAGTTAGGCCAGGCGGTCAGTGTGCGTGCTTAGAGCTCCAAGACTGGATGCGGCGATCGCAGCTGACGATACTCGCAAGTAAACCAAAAAAATTAAAATAAAAAAATAGAAAAAATAGAAAAAAGACATATATATATATATCTATTGAAAAGAAGAAACTTTTACGTTCACGCTCACGCACGCAGATCCATGTACAGAGAGGCACGAAATGGCTTTTGCATTGAGAAAATTCAATTAGAGTGCTAACTAGAAGAAGAAGAGGAAGATATTGAAAAATGCATTTGAATCCAGTCAACTTTTATGTGGTGTTATTTTTAAAATATGCCCTCGCCGATCTGCACACAAAAATTCCCGTGGGTAGGTCAAAAATATTCAAATATTTCCAACGAAATAAAATAGATCAAATAAATATAAAAAAATAATAAATAATAAAAATAAATATAATAAAAAAATTTTATAATAATAATAATTAAATTATATAATTATGAAGGAATTATAAAAAATTTAAAAATATATAAATAATAAAAATATATAAAATAAAATAAAAATATTCTTAATTAATATAAAAATTTAAAATATATATAAATATATAAAAATATATAAATATAAAAATATATAAATATATATAATATACTAATAGTAATAATGTTTTCTTCAGGCGCTATTTTCTATGATAATGAGAAGGAAATCGAACTGAGCTTCGACCAGGCCTTCCGCGAGGTCAACAACCTGAAGTTCTCGGACCTGCAGTTCGTGAGCATCAAGCGTTATATGCCGACCAACGACAGCTTCCTGCTGCAGCAGATCAGTAAGTCCACTGCACTCGACCCACCATATAGGCCAGCACATACGATTATATATACTCTCGGACACTTTTCCGTATAGCTTGTGAGCTGATTTCCAATGGCGTTGCGGCTATTTTCGGACCAAGTTCAAAGGCAGCCAGTGGTACGTAGGCCTGCTGCTCGATCAACAGATGTTCTGATTCAGATTGTTGTGTTTTGTAATCGTTCCGGGGCAGATATTGTGGCGCAAATCGCGAATACGACCGGCATTCCACACATCCGTTACGATTGGCAGCTCGAGGCGACGCGCCAGGAGCATCTGAATCACCAGATGACCATCAGCGTGGCGCCGGCCTTATCGGCCCTGTCGCGCGCCTACTACGAGATCATAAAGACCAACTACGCGTGGCGCACATTCACGCTGATCTACGAGACGCCGGAGGGTAAGAGCGGGCGCAGAATTGCGAATCGTTGGACTCGAGCTCAACCGTGCCTTTGCGGCCCATTTCAGGTCTCGCCCGGCTGCAAGATCTGATGAATATACACGCCCTGAACACGGACTATCTCAAGTTGCGCAATTTGGCCGATTACGCGGAGGACTATCGCGTGCTCTGGAAGGAGGTGGACGAGACCCTGCATGAGCATCACATAATCCTAGACTGCGAGCCGAAATCCCTGCAGGAGCTGCTCAAGATTTCCATAGACTTCAAGCTCCAGGGTCCCTTCAGGGTGAGTGTCGAAGTGTGTGCCTGCGGCGATAGCTATGTTTATGTGGCCCCCCACTACCCCCTCCCAGCACTGGTTCCTCACCCACCTGGACACGCACAGCTCCGGCCTGAAGGGCATCTACAATGAGGACTTCAAGGCGAACATTACCTCGGTGCGGCTGAAGCTGGTCGATCCCAATCCCTACGAGCGCAAGAAGACCCGCCTCAGCCAGGTCGATGTGAGTGGCCCCCCTCCCTCCCTCCCTTCCTGGCCAGCTGACCAGCTAATGCCTCCTCCTGTCTTGCAGCGCATTCTCGGCAGCCAAATGATGCTGCCCGTGCTCATGTACGACGCGGTCGTGCTCTTCGCCAACTCGGCTCGCAGCGTGATCGCCTCGATGGGCCAGTTCTATCCGCCGAGCAGCCAGTGCGGCCAGCGGTACGGCAATCCGTGGATAATGGGGCCGCACATAGTCCAGGAAATGAAGACCATATCCGAGGACGACGTGGAGCCCCGTTTCAAGACGGAGAACATGAAAATCAACGAGTACGGCCAGCGGACGGGCTTCAATCTGGAGATCTACAAGCCGACTGTGAATGAGCCGCTGATGGTCTGGACTCCGGACAATGGCATCAAGGTGAGACGCCTCAGTCCGGAGCTGGAGAACGCGGCGGCCCCGCCCGACTTTTCCGTGCAGCGCAAGGTCTTCACCGTGGTCACGCATCACGAGGAGCCGTACTTTATGATGAAGTAGGTGCCAGCCAGGGCCGACTGCAGTCACTCCTCCTACAGCTTTGCTCTTGCAGGGAGGACCACGAGAACTTCAGGGGGCAGGAGAAGTACGAGGGATATGCCGTCGACCTCATACGCAAGCTGTCCGAGCTGATGGAGTTCGACTACGAGTTCATGATCGTCAATGGCAATGGCAAGTACAACCCGGAGACGAAGCAATGGGACGGCATAATCCGCAAGCTGATCGACCACGTGAGCACATCTGAGAGAGAGAGAGAGAGAGAGTGATATATGTTATATATTTGCCCGTACAGCACGCCCAGATAGGCGTCTGCGACCTGACCATTACTCAGCTCCGCCGATCCGCCGTGGACTTCACCGTGCCCTTCATGCAGCTGGGCATCAGCATCCTGCACTACAAGAGCCCGCCGGAGCAGAAGAACCCATTCGCCTTCCTTGAGCCCTTTGCGCCGGAGGTCTGGATCTACATGATCTTCGCGCAGCTGGTCATGACCTTGGCCTTCGTGCTGATTGCCAGGTGAGCCCCGTGGCAGCTGTCCCCCCCCCCTGAGAAGAGTTCTCACAGATCTCATCGATCTAGGCTCTCGTACCGCGAGTGGATGCCGCCGAATCCGGCTATTGTGGACCCCGACGAGCTGGAGAACATCTGGAACGTGAACAACAGCTGCTGGCTCATGGTCGGCTCGATCATGCAGCAGGGCTGCGACATACTGCCCAGGTGAGTGCAGCGCAGCTGCCGCTCGAACCTGCCTGAGACTGTCCCCCTCTCTCCCTCTTGTCTATCCGGGATCAGAGGTCCGCCGATGCGCATTCTGACTGGCATGTGGTGGTTCTTCGCCCTGATGATGCTCAGCACGTACACGGCCAATCTGGCTGCGTTCCTGACCAGCAACAAGTGGCAGAGCACGATCAACAGCCTGCAGGATCTGATCGAGCAGGACGAGGTGAAGTTTGGCAGCATGCGCGGCGGCAGCACCTCGCTCTTCTTCTCGGAGTCCAACGACACGGACTATCAGCGCGCCTGGAACCAGATGAAGAGCTTCAATCCCTCCGGCTTCACCAGCACCAACAAGGAGGGCGTGGCCCGCGTGCGCAAGGAGAAGGGCAACTACGCCTTCCTCATGGAGACCACCAGCCTGACCTACAACATCGAGCGGAACTGCGATCTGCGGCAGATCGGCGGAACGATCGGCGAGAAGCACTACGGCCTGGCTGTGCCATTGGGTGAGGCTCCCATTGCGCTGGGAATTATTTCTCCTTCCTCTAATTTATATGTCCTTGCCAGGAGCGGATTACCGCACCAATCTGAGCGTCTCCATTCTGCAGCTGAGCGAGAAGGGCGAGCTCTACAAGCTGAAGAACAAGTGGTGGAAGAATCACAATGTCACCTGCGAATCGTTCCACGAGGTGGACGGCGATGAGCTGTCCATCATAGAGCTGGGCGGCGTGTTCCTGGTGCTGCTCGGCGGAGTGGTCACTGGCCTCATTCTGGGCATCTTCGAGTTCCTGTGGAACGTGCAGAACGTGGCCGTCGAGGAGCGCGTAACGCCCTGGCAGGCCTTCAAGGCCGAGCTCCTGTTCGCCCTGAGATTCTGGGTGCGCAAGAAGCCGATGCGCATATCGAGCAGCAACAGCAGCTCCGGGGACAAGTCCTCGCGCCGCTCGTCGGCTTCGCGGCGCAGCTCCAAGGAGAAGACCCGCAGCAAGACGGCCAGCTAGAATAGAACAGATCTTTCAGAGTTTCCCAATAAAGTGGACCAACTAGCATGAATGCTAAATTCGTATTTATATCTATATATATTTCTGTGGATCACCCTGCAGTGTCGGCTGTGTGGGCTACGCAAGACTTCCATCTGCTTGGCTGCCTTCCAGTAGTAGCAGCAGCAGCAGCCGCAACAGCTCATCTGGCTGTCCGGCTGGCCTAGAGCGAGGCGTAGGTCCAACAATTCGGTTGACTTGTCCATAAAACAAATGGCTCTCTCCCAGCCCCAAGAAATGGCTGCTAAAATAAGCAGCACT
>JABVZY010000083.1:1589994-1601441 GCA_020883555.1 Drosophila nannoptera | reverse complement strand
AAAAATGGAAAATTATATTTACAATAAAAAATATGCAAATTAAATTATTTTAAAAAATTTTATTCAATAGATATTTATTAATTTCAGATAAGTATTTTACTAATGTTCGAAAATATGTATTCTTGCAGAATAAAAAAATAATTTACACTAGCAACTAGATTATTTAGTTATAATCTTGTTTTAACTACTTACAAAAATATTAAAAAATATATATAAATAAACTGTTAATTTGAATAAAAATATTTAGATATAATTATAATTTATAAATGAAATATTCAAAAGTTAAGATAATTTTTAATTAGAAAATGTATACATATAAATATAAGAAATGAATAAAAATATAAAAAAAAAAATTAGAAAGTATTTTAATTTGTATAAAAGTGTAGTAATCTGTTTTAATACCAATAAAAAATTACATATATACATTATTATAAATTAAATATTTAAAACTTAATAAATATAATCTTGATTATTTTAATTAGAAAATGCGAAGTAAGAAATTTTAATAATAATATAAAAGAATTATGCATATGTAAATTATATTGTTTTTAAATTTTCTTTCTTCATAATTCGAAACAAAAAAAACGTTGAACACAGCCTGCGAGTCGAATTCGAAGAGCTATGCTCTTCCTTGGCAGAAGGTAAGAGAGTCTGAACGTCTGAGCAGATGCGTAAATTGCTAAGGGTTTCACGGCAAATTTATGGAGCAGCCAGCCGGAGGAAAGCCCGGAAGGAAGCCATTGCCAACATTTTACTGTTGCCAGCGACAGACTGGTAGTTGGCCTCGGCTGATGATGTGTTCCGTCAGTTTACACGCTTAATATATCAAAATATGCGAGAGCATAAAAATATATATATTCACATATGCACGCATACCGAGAGAGGGGGTGGGGGTGGGGGGGGGGGGGGGGGGAATGGGAACCAGGAACGCGTTTTATAAGGCCTGCAAGAAGGCCGCATTAAATTTAAAGCATTTCCAGGTGCGAGTGTTCGAGGAGGGGGAGGGGAGGGTTGTGAGGGCAGCTGCTATTAGCTGAGCAAATAAACAGCGTTTGGCCATTTTTCATTTCAGGCGGCATAACAAAAAGAGTAAATAGAAAAGTGAAAGCAGTTAAAACAAACGAAATCAAATACTGCAAAAGCGAATGAGTGTGTGCATAAGGGTGTGTGTGTGTGTGAGTGGGTGAGTGGGTGGCTGGGCGTGTGTGTGTGGCCGCTGCACGTTGGCTTGTTGCACACAGTCTGCACACATTCCGCCACCCACTTCAGCTGTAGCTAGAAAATGAATTAACAAATTAAAAGCGTAACATATTGGCCCGCAGCAGAGGCAGCCTCTCGCTTGTTGCATGCGGCAAGCGGGACACTGCATGCCACGCACAGCCTGTCGGCTGCAACTGCCGCGGGCTGCTTTAAGTTGATTTTAATTAAATTAGCCAGAGCAGAGAACTGCACATGTCAGTTATACGGCTAAGAGCAGAGGACTCACTTCTGCGAAGAAGGGTTTGCTGGACAGCTACCCAGCCCCGCCCTCTCTAACAGCCGCCCACCCCATGTGGGCTGTCGCCGCCCTGTGGGTCTGACGACTCGTAAAACTGTTGCCCAACCCCTCAGCCCCCTCAGCAAATGATCTCTGTCACTGTCTGTCCGCTGAGGCAGACTCGCCCTCAACTCGTTTATCGAAATTTATCGAGACAATTAAAGGAAAACTAAAGCAATTAGCCTGCCATTTGACATCTGAGAGCTTATGAGCGCGCCAGTGTTGGTAAGCGTGTCAGCTAATTTTCGAACGAAATGAGAATGGAATTCGAGAGAGATTATGGAGAGGAAGCGATAGATAGGAATTCTTCAGAATTAATGTAAATCTAATATAGACATTGGACTTTCTCTTGGATAACTGAGTTCTTCTGGGCAAGTCAGTGTTGGTAAGCGTATCAGCTAATTTTCAAACCAAAAGATATTGGAATTTGAGAGCGATTATGGAGAAGAGGCGATAGATGAATATTACAGAGATTAGAATTCAAAATTTATTATTTATTCATTTATTAATTTATTTTTATTTATTTATTTAATTCTAATATAGTCTGGGTTTCCCTTGGATAATTAAGTTCTTCTTGGCTTCTCAGTGTTGGTAAGCGCGTCAGCTAATATTCAAGCCAAAAGAGACTGAAGTTCGAGAGAGATTACCGCCTCGAAATGACAGGTCTGAATTGGGAATACATTAGAATTAATCTGAGCAAATCGGCTTTCTCTTATATATATCTGATTACAATGAGCAAGACAGTGTTGGTAAGCGTGAGTAAAGGAAAGACTAAGGTTGATTATTGGATAAAAGGGATATATCGATTATGGGAATCATCTAGAACTAAGCTGAATTTCCAATATACCTATAATATTCATTATTCATTATTCCTCATGGCTAATTGAAGGTCCTTTCTATATATATAACCAATAAAGACTTGGCTTAATTCGTGGCAAAGAAAAATATTAGCAAAGTTCGCCTCCCTGTGAATCCATACTAAATATTAAACACTTGTTCTTTTTATTGGCTAAAGTAAACCTCGCTTAATTGCTTTCTTTCTACTTTCACTTGCGCTTTCGCCTGCTGCCCCGGCCACTGCGCAACTCTTTAGATAAACGGAGCCACACTCGCAGGCAGCCCGGAAAGCGAACCTAACTGAGTGATTACAATACCCGAAGCGCACATTTGTAACCCCGAGTCTCGAAACCCCGCCATCTAAAGCGCTATCACCCGACACCGTCGCCGTCGCCGTCGCCGTTTTATTGCATTTTTATCTCCGGCTCTGCCGCAGTCTCGGCCTCCGCCTCGGCCTCCCTCTCTTCCCACCTCCCTAGTTCTCTCTATTTCTCCGCTGCTCGTTTTTCATGCCACCCCCCGCTGTTTGTATGCACACATAGATAATTTTATGGAGTCAAGTCTGGGTAGCTGAAAAATGTGCTTTATTTTGAGCGGAATTTCCCAGGTTGCAAACACTTTCGAAATGAGCAAAACGTGGTGCCAAAAAAGCACATGAAAATGTAGACATATATATATTTATATGTATATATATATATATTGCTTGAAAGTTGGCTACACACATTTAATGGCCAGATTTTTAAAGCATAAAGTCCTGGCTCCAAATAATACGACTACACATTTCAAAATCCCAAAAACACAAACTGAGCCATAAAAGAAGAAGCTTAGATTTATCTTATAAAAGAAAAATTTCTAAAAATTTCCCTGAAAACCAG
Organism: Drosophila nannoptera; assembly: GCA_020883555.1. Lineage (NCBI taxonomy): Eukaryota > Metazoa > Arthropoda > Insecta > Diptera > Drosophilidae > Drosophila > Drosophila nannoptera. Next base: position 1,598,192 of record JABVZY010000083.1, on the reverse strand, counting down.
AGCAAAAACAAAGCTGAATTTCGCAGAGTGCTTATGCTTAGCAGCTAGAAAAATCATAGAAAAATCATAGAATTGAAAAGGGATAAAAATGTCAATGAGATTATATAGAAGAGCTTGGGTCTAACTCGCATTTCTCATAATACTCTCTACTAGAAATGAATTCTAAGAAGCTCTAGCTGATATTTTTAGAAAAAAAATATATATATATTTAGATCATTCATCGTTTATCTAGCTAAGCTGCCTTTGGTTCAATAATTTATTATTTCCGAGTCGATTCAAATAATCATGGAAATCCTATTCATATAAAATAAATATATATATTTTTTTTTCACAAAATCTTCCAGGAACTCCACGCAATCGTAATGTCCTAATGTCCTTGGCCCTAGCCTACTTGAACTCAGATTTCTGTCCAGGATTTATAGAATTTTTATTGAATGTATTGAATTCATTCTCAGTGTATTCCTTTAAATAAAAATATCCCAATTCCATTTCCAATTTCTTTAAAATTCTCCTTTATTATTTTTTGTGGATTTACCGGGAAATAAATATCTTCATTACCTGCGATTCTAATGGAATTTCTTAATTCCTTTGCGAATCAGCTCGACTGAGCGTAATTTGACAAAAGTCGAAGCACAATGGAATCGAAAATAATATTATGGCAAATACACTCACATATTCATACGCAGATTTTTGTGATTTGTATGGAAATGGAATGCCAACAATTGGGGTGGCAACTGCAGGCTGCAGCCACATAATAAATCCGTTGGATGTCGCGAAAAAGAATGGGTTTTCATTCGATTTTCTCGCGTGGATGGCACTCATCACTCCTCCTGCCCAATCACAGTCGCACTCGCACGGGCAGTCAGGAGAGCTGGGCACAATCATTTGTTATTTGATTTGTCCACCCGAAGGCACAGCTGGACAGGCACACAAACAGAGGGAGAGGGAGAGGGAGAGAGAGAGAGAGAGAGGGGGGGCAGCCGTCAGACGGACGTTCCAATTTGCCAGGCGATTGCCGGTTATCGCTGACGTTGGCCCCGGGACAGTTTTACATCCTGTGGCCCGCCTCTGCCCCCGCCAGCCGCCCTCTGGCCCCACCGGACTTACAATTCAGGCGACGTATTGTCAATTTTGGAAGAGCAATTTTACAGCTCCGTCACTTGAGCAGGACCCGTTACCCACGCCCCGTGGACAAACAGTTGCCTCCCCTGGGTCTGATGCCCCTGATGAGGTGTTGATTCGCATCGAGTGGTCAACTAAGCGAGCCATTAAGTCAAAGGTCAATTGATGACCAGGATGACGCCGGTACATATCAGAGTATCGACCCAGCAATGGCTTTAGCAAGTGAGATCGTAATGACAATATTAGGGTAGGCCATCGAAGCCTTACATTTTCCCTGTGTCCCCGTGGGAAAAATCTGAGAAAACGGCAGAGAAATATATATATATGTATATATCATGCACGCGGCAGCTAAGTAGAAAAGTTTTCTAATTAAAATGGAATTGAAACTTCGTTTGCCGTGAAGTTTTGATTACTATTTGCATTGGCTCGTCCACATTCTATCCAAACATTTCTCTGTCATCTCGCTCATATTGCAAGGTACCGCGAAAGGAATATATATATATATATATGTATAAGAAAAAACTGAACAAAGAAAGTTGACCTAAAACTTAAACGGGGCCAAGAGGGTGACAAACTTAGAGGTCAACCGGAAAGTAAAAGTTTCATCGCTGGCAATTGAGTCAGCCGCGGAAAAGTTGAAAAAGTCGAATGAAAATTAACAAAAGGGAATTGGAAAGAATTCCCAGATACTCATTTATATAGAATATATATTAATTAGGGTGGAAGGCAGCCATTGGCAGCGCGCCAACCTCTTGCATGGCCAAACTGAAGGTAAATAAAAATTGATGAAATTATTGTTAAAAATATATAAATATGTAATTAAAAGAATATAAACAAATAATTTATAGTATATCCATTAATATATAAAAAAATATATATATATAGAATAGAAAAATATAATTTATATTATATGTATATCAAAATATACAAATACATTTTTATTTGTATAATAAATATATATTTAATAATTATTATATTTATAAAGCTTGAAAAATGAAATTAAAAGGGGATGAAAGTATAATTAAAAATATATAATTAATATAATTAAAAGAATAGAAAAATATAATTTTTATTATATATATATTAATATATAGAAATATATAATTATTTGTATTATAAATACATATTTTTTATATTTATTATATTTAGAAATCTTGAAAGAGAAATTTAAAGGCGATGAAATTAATCTTAAAATATATATAATTAAGATACATAAAAGAATAGAAAAAATATAGTTTATATTATTTATATTTTTTATTTATAATTATTTATATACTAATAGATAACAATATATATATTTTTGTATTATATTTAGACATATTTATTATTTTTATGGAGCTCGATAAAGAAATTAAAGGTGGCCTTCGCGACAGTTGCACTATCTAGAGCCGCCGCCGGCCCGCTTGATGTTGGGCATTTGAATAATGAATGTTAATTTGCATTTAATTTAATAAGACCAGAGGAGACAGTCATAACTGCGATGACTTGACTTCCGCTTGGGCTTAAGACACTTGCCGAACCATTAGCCTCCCGCAGAGTTCCGTTCGCTCGTTGCGGGTGCTATGCATAAATTTGCCAAGACAGACAGAGCGCCCGCGAGAGCGAGAGAGAGAGGGAGAGAGGGAGAGAGAGTGGGAGCGAGAGAGATTGTTGCGCCTACAATTTACATAATTTATTAACGAGAGTTTGAGCGTCAGCTTCCGTTGGGCACACCGAGGGCCGGCGCCGGTCCTGAGCCGCAGGATCAGGCAGCAGCTTGTAGGCGTGGAAGCTGAGAAAGCGAGCCAGCCGAGGCCGGCGGGTGTGAGCAGTGCTCATGCATAATTAAACACGTAATTAACCATTATTAACAACGTCTGATTTCTGTAAGATCTGGCTGCCCACCTGCCCGCCCGCCTGCCTGCCCGCCTGCCTGTTACCTAATGAGTTTCACTCAGAGCTCCGACAACTGGCAAAAGTTTGCGGCGACTCGCCTTCGGTTTTGGGGCAATCAGGACGGACGCACGTTTGATTTGTGTCCAAAGTGTGGCCCGGGGCGCAGTTATACAGTTACCATGCCCGTTACCGTTACCGTTACCGTCAACGTTACTGTTCTTAATGAACATTAATTAATTAAGCGCGTCTCGAGCGTTGCCTACGTGTCGGCCAGGTGAAACTTTTTACGCTCGGACAGCTTACAGTCCAATTATGTCAGCTTTGAGAGCCTTTGAGAGTCACTTCGGCTCCTGTCCCTGTACTCCTTGTTGTTGTTGTTGTTGTTGCCGCGCTTGTATTTGTTGCTCTTGATATTTTTGTGATTGTCGGAAGCGCTGTATCTGCGGTTGCGAGCTGTCCGCAAATCAAGGGACCTCGCTTCCCGCCCATTTGCAAAAAGGATTCGCCAAGTGAGGCCCTCCTTCCTTTCGGAAGGGATTATGCCTTTCACAGCCAATATGTAACAAGTGAGGGGAGGCTTGAAGCACTGGAAGCACTGGCTGGGTACGAAATGAACACCTGATTATTTTTATAACAGTCTCTATCTCAGTCTCAGTACAACAAACATTCCTATGCACGCTTCAATAACAACATTTCCATATCGTGTTTGTTATATATAGTACATATATACTATATATACAATATATTGAAAATACGTGAGCCTAATGTCATCCTAGAGCCCTTATGAACTGCATACGAAACTTTATTCTTATTCCTAGTTACTCTCAACATAAATATAGTAGACAGACCCGATCTTTTATTTAAATTCTTTTAAATAATTTATTTTAATTTATTATATTTTTTTATTATTTCTAACTATAGTTATTATATTATATTATTTTGGTTATTTTTTAATTTATTTTTTTTTTTCTTATTGATTAAATGATGTTAGGTAGACTATTATGGTATTATGGTTTGTTATTAGTAAACGAATATATAATATATAGATTTTATTTTTTATTTAGTCATTTTAATCTATTATATATTCTTTTTTACATTACTTCTAATTAATTAATTATTATTATTAATAATTTATTTTTTTATGTTTTGATTTCTTTTTCTTTAGTTATTACCTGACTTTAATTTTTTTAATTTGTTATATTATTATTATATATTTTTTATTAAAAATGTGTAATTTAGTATATATTTATATTTTATTTTTTATTTAGTCATTTACTATTAATTTTTATTTATTATTTTATATGAATTATATTTATCATAAAATTATATTTATCATTAAAATCGTGATTCCCATTTAAGCAAATTCGCCACAATTATTTTCTACCTTGAAAAGTATCTGCTTAATAACTACAAAATTAAAAAAAATCCAATAAATGTGCCGAACATGTGTAAAATTATGAAAATGTACTTTATGCAAATTTATGTAACAATTTACGAAATTTACGCAATTTTAACAACAATTTTCGGCCTCATGCCCGGGGCATTTATTGAATTGTTTTTGGCCCGAAACCGCCGTTTTGGCCTAGTTCATTACGGGCTTTATTACCGTAAGAGGAAACTAATTTGTGTCCGATAAAAGCCATTTGGTTGGCCATTAATTAAACGCACTAACTAATGTCAAGCGCTAAACAAATGCGACTCGTTCATGGACTGTAATTAAATGCCCGCTAAATGGCGTAATATTTGGATTGTTTTTGGCCCGAATTATTTCGAGCTGCCACCGTTATAATCGGCCATATCCCTTGAAAATTTTCGCGAAACCTCCTTTCGCCGCGCATTTTTCTTTTTCCTTTTCTCACATCCCTGTTCACAGCTTCTGCACGGAAATTTCAGCCACGATGTGGGCGCGGTCCCACAACTTTCACAATTAGCCGGCTGGAAAGTTGGGAAAATTCTTTGCGTGCACGGCGGGTGTAAATGTTAATGTTTCGGCAATCTCGGCGTGAATTTATATTACCCAAAACATTCCATAAATGTGAACCGAAAAGAGAGCGGAGGTGGAGAAGGCGCATGCAGTTAATACTCGAGGAAAGAAAGTGAAATGAATATGGGAAAGTTTTATTAATAGATTCCTCAAATCGATTCGAATACATCTTCACTGTGGGCTTTCACCTTGGAGCAGCACCTGCTTGTCAGGCAGAAAGCAATAACCAGCTGGCAGGCGGCAACTGCGAAATAGGCTCATAAATTCTGTGCAAATTTATAATTTCACACCTACAGCCATAACAAGCCGCAGAAAGCAGAACAGAGGGAGGGGAAAGGAGGGGGAAAAGAAAAAAAATGGCAAATGGCAGGCAAACTATTTGCCAATGTGCATGGCTCTCGGCTTGTCAGAAGGCTGAAAATGACAAATGTTCCCCAGACAGGGCAGCCGGAAAATTGTGTGTGGAAAGCCCAACAGCCCAGAAAGCCGGCCCCCTCCCCCCTGACCTGTCCCCACTAACAGCGCGCATCGCATGTCAGCCCAGTGTTAATCATAAAAGGTCTACAAGGGGGGCCCACTAGTTAAATATCAACTGAATGCCGGCGAAATACCAACCGGATTCCTTTTGGCAATTTATGCGACCATCTCATATTGCTCTAATTAAAACTACAAGGGGATAAGGAAGGACGCGACCTCTATTGAAAAAGTGCAGCTAACGGAATTCTGTGAAGGACGGCGAAAATGGCAATTACCTATCCTGGAAAATGTCGCCAGCGGAAAGCGTTTTAAATAAAATGTGACAGCTATTCGGGTGCTCGAGCATGGCGGCTCGGCTAATGGAAAGATTGCGAGCTCTTGATTTATGGCCCCAACGATGGGGCACGAGGCATGCCACGAGATTGCAAGAATATCTGTAGAGAGTGTGCTAAATGAGGCTTGAGATGATTGGGAATATTAGAATATTTTTATGACATCCACATATATATATATGCTCCAACTCGGCTCTCCGTTTTCTGTCAAAGGGAAATCCAGTCGTGCGAAATGTTTCCCATGAACTTGCGTTGGCTCAACCTGCAGAAGCTGCTGCTCGGCCTTCTCCTCGTGGCTGTCGCCTGCCAGATCTACTACAACATCGCGATCCTCTATCGCCCCGATAGGCCTCCGCGCTCTCGCTGCCTGCAGAAGCCGGCCGTGCAGTTGGAGCAGAACGGCGAGTATTGGATCTATCACGGCTTTATGCGGTCCAGAATTTCGCAGCTGCAGGGCAACGCAACCATCACGCTGACCACCCATGGCACCTACCGGGATTTCGACCAGTTGCGCTGGCTGCTCCCCCGCTGGAAGGCGCCCATCAGCCTGGCCGTCTATGTGCAGCAGAACGACTTGGCCGAGACCCTGCACTGCCTGCAGTACTTGGCGCAATGCACTGTGCTCTCGATCAGCTGGACGAACTTCGTGTCCGTGCAGCTGGTCTTTCCGGAAGAGCAAGTGTCACGCCTCTTCCATCGGGACGTGTGGAAGCAGTTCGAGCGGATTCGATGTCGTGAACTTGCCAGAAAACTATCGAAAGGAACACAATACCCACACAATGCCAGCTATCCGATAAATTTGCTGCGGAACGTGGCTCGCCTCAACGCGGGAACGTTTTACATACTCTCGCTCGATCCGGGCCTGCTGCCCACGCAGCGTTTCATAGAAAAATTCCTGAGATTCGCCCACAATTTCCACCCAGTGAAGCCTCTGCGCAGGTAAGTCTTCCCATGGATATATGCCCTGATAATGCTCTCATCGAGGCTCTCCTTCAGCGTCTACTGCATACCCATATTTCCCCAACTGGGCGAGGACTTCCGCCTGCCCATGTACAAGTCCCAGCTAGTCGATCAGATGATGCCCTTTATCCATGGCAATCGTTCGCTCCCGCTCAACGAGCTGCAGCGGCTGCAGGAGTGGAGCTCTTGGCTGGCTAAGCCCGAGAGGGACTTGGATATTGATTTCCATTATTTCAGCGTTAGCCCCCAAAAATGTGCTGCCTACGTCAGCGCCAATGCCGATCAGCCCTTCTACGATCAGCGCTACGCGGACTCCATTTATGATGCCAACTCGAGCATGGTAAGTTGGGTCGGGGGAATTCCCAATCTCTGATCTATATATAACACAAATCGTTTTTCTAGCTCCAGCTAATGGCTGGCCTTGACTTCGACTTCATCGTGCTGGATGGCACCTTTCTGATACGCCGCAATATAAGCTCCCACCTCGAGTATCCTGCCGAGAAGGACATAGATCAGTTGCTCGCTGCTCAAAGGCAGAAGCACATACGGGAACAAATCAAATTGAAGGCTTTTCCCTCAACCAACTAGAGCCATAAAGCACGGAGCGCTACGCTGACTACAAATCAGACGCCTACGCAGCCTCGGCTTGGACTTGGATTTGGACTTGCACTTGGACTTGGACGGGCACGCGGGCTCCGGCTCTGGCTGTGGCACGGACGCGGACGTGTAGTTGGACTCTATTGCTTGGCACTTAATCAAATTGTCTGGCTTGCTTCTTGATGGCTCTCGTTTTTGGCATTGCATTTTATATACTAAGCTTATTTTTATTTTGCTTTCGTTTCGTTTGGGTTATTTCTATCTTTCCTCTTTTTTTTCTTGCTCTTTAATGCCATTAGCGGCGTGGAATTTTATTTCGCATTTGGCGTCATTTTTCATTTTCTTTGGCAGCGCTTTAGACGCGATAAGCGCACATGCAGCCGCATCTGCTGCAGGCGGAGCGGTGGCGTGGCGGAGGGGCGGAGTGGCGGTTGATGCTATCCTTTTCATTAGCAGCAAAAAACAATTTGTTATTCGTTTTGTGGTGCTGCAATGGAGCTGACTAATCAACTAAATGCATAAATTAGAGAGCAGCTCAAGATGGACGAGCGGGCAGCCGCCTTGCTGCCTGGAATTCTCAAGTGGTCACAGCTGCAAGCCAAGAGGAGCCCCACTCCTGAGAGGCTGCCTATGAGTGAGCCATAAGCAGCTCTCAATGTTTTCTCAAAGGCATTTAAATATCGGAATTTTTATTGCTCTTAATATTATTCTTTAGCATTGAAGCTGGGAGGCAACAGTACGAATATTTTATATAGAGGCTGGAAAGCAGGTAATAAGGATGAGTTTGTCTCCTGGGAGAGAGTCTTGGATGGATAGATGAGTAAAAGCCACAAGCCACGGATTAGGACCGA
>JABVZY010000083.1:1427855-1439667 GCA_020883555.1 Drosophila nannoptera | reverse complement strand
GTTTGGCAGCACAATGGTCGCACACACACGCATTAGATGCCTTTTTAAAGCGGTTGTTAGCGATTTCTGAATGCCTGTTCTTGACTGGATAATTATTAATAAACATTATTGAAATTTTAATGTTGTCAATAAAACGAAATTAAATGTTCTTTTGCAAAGACGCCTTGCGGGTAGCCTTGCGAATGGTGTTGGGGCTAAGCGCGAGTTTTTCTTGTCGTGCATGCACAGCCATTTGAAAGGCCAACCGAGACGGCGTTTGGAGTAAATGATATTAAATGTTATTCATACGACGTGTGGGCCCGACATCGCAGACCTTACAGGGCCATTTACTGTTCCTGCGGTGCTTAAATTTTATCAACATAGCCGAGCGGGCGAACCTAATGAAATTGTTGGCGCAAAAACGCGACGGCTGCAGCGGCAATTAAGAGAAAGTCTATCTCCCTCTCTCTCTCACTCTCTTTGTCTTTAAACGGGAGTATGTACTGAAGAGAAATCTTTGTGAGTTCATTAGAATTCATAATTTGTAATAAAATAAAAATTAAGTGGATTATTTCTCCAAGCATTCTAATTAAAATTTTATTAATTCATTTATCTACATATAAAATATCTATTAAAAATCTCATGAGCATCCCTTTGGACGCTGTCATCCTCCTGTTTTCCAATTAGCATTATTAGATTTAAATGAAAAACTAAATTAATTAAATTGTTATTGCTATATGCCAATTATGTAAATATGTAATAATTATAGGAAAATTCAATAGAATTCGTTGGATTAATACAAATGCAAATAGCCTGGTGTAATTCAAACAAGATAAATAAAAACTGTTTAAAATAATTGAATTGGGACAGGCTACACCCATAAAAACAATAAAATAATTACACAAATAGAGGCTGAACTCAAAAGTAAATATTTTTCTGTTGATTCAGAGAATTAAACACACGTCCGAAAGGAATAAATTTGGCGTGTTTATATAAAAATCTATTATACCAAATTTATTTAGAAATCTTTGAAAAAGTGCAATGAGCAAATATGTGTGAAAATCTGCCCAACATTAACCAATAAATGAGATTAAATATCAATTTTTCGGCTTTTGAAATCCGTGGGGAAACATATTTGAAATTAAACGCCTAAATGGAAACCCAATTATGTGCTAAATTAATGGCAAATATCATTCAATTTGAAGTGGAAAATATAATTCATTGATTTGCGAGAGAATTCAATTCTGTCATTTTGCCAAACGAATGAAAATGCATTTATGCAAAATTTCCCGCTGTCCGGTCGAGTGTGAAAAGTGCGTGCCGTAATTTATGTAGGATAATTATAGTAAAAATAATAAATGATTGCGGGTAAATGGAATGCGCCGAATGTATGCAATGGCCAAAGGGTCAAACAATCAACGGGCGCGGCCAGAGGGCACATGTCACAAGATAAATTGAAGGACATTCGCATGCCAGCGACAGGACATATGTAATGGCATGTTCTAACAGTTTCGCTCGGCTTGTCATTCCAGCCGGCGCTTCATTTCATTTGTACATTCTATTTGCATTTCGTTACGTTTTTTTTTTTTTTTTTCATTCGCTTTTATTGTGCAAATATTTAACATGGAATTACATAAATATTTCAAGTCACTCCCTCGGGATGAATTTTTGAAATGGCTTTCTCTCCCCCTCTCTCTCTCTCTGGCTGTGTGAAAGAGAACATAAATTTGTAGCTAAATATGCCCGAGCACATGTGTGAGCCGTCCCCGGAAGCAACAAATACATGCCAAAATATATAAACGACGTCCGACATTCGCCTGGGAACACATTTGAGACTTCATATTTACCGTAAGTTGAGGAACACAATAAATAACTGCAGAGGCAAAAGGTGTTAAAATGCGGATTGAGCTTTAAATTTCGCGCCAGGTTCCCAGTGAATAGGGGAGCCAGAAGCCCCCAGGCACACTTAAATAGATCTCTTTCTATTAGTAGTTTTAAGAGTAAACTTCTCTATGGCAGAACTTGAGTCTTCCATTCACTCCAGCATCCACACTATTTCCAGCTCGAGCTATAAAAAAGTTTCTTTTCGCCGTTAGCTTTATGCGCTTCGCTGAGCAATTGCGATGAAAATGCTGCGAGCTGGCACTCAAACTGCATATGTTTACATATGCGCATGTGTATGCATGCATATGTGTTTATGCATAGACGAGCATCTGAAACAACATGAATTATTTGTGAAATTGCAAATGCCAAAAGGATTAACAATTTTATGTGCATGACGAAAGATTAAAATAAAACCGGGAAACAAGCGAGAGAGAATATCATGAATGCTCGCCTGCCAAATACCCTGTATCTTGTTTTAACGAAATTTTTTCCTTTTAAATATATAAATATATTTTTATATTTTTTTTTTTTATTTTATTTTAATTATATATGTATATGTTTTTTCAATTTTATTTTAAATTCAAATAGTTTTTTTTATATTTATTTTGCTTTTTTTTATTTTGTTACATATTTATGTAGTTTTTCTTTATTTAATGGTATATTTATATACTCTTTTAAATTTATTTATATATATAAATATATATATATTTTTTTATTTTATACTTGTATAGTTTTTTTAATTTATTTTATACTTATATAGTATTTTTTAATCTTATTTTTTATTTCTATAGTTTTTTGTTTTTAGTTTTAGGTTATATTTGTAAAGTTTTTTTTTTATTTTAGTTTATATTTGTATAGTTTCTTTTTATTATATTTTATATTCATATAGTTTCTTTTTATTTTATATTTATATGTATTTTTTATTTTATTTTATATCTATAGTTTTTTCTTTTATTTTATTTTATATTTTTATAGTTTTTTTTTTGTTATATATTTATATTGCTTTTTTTATTTTATTTTATATTTCTATTCTTTTTTTTTTGAATTTTAAAATCTTTTTACAATTTTATTTTAGATAAATATAGTTTCTTTTAACCTTTGTATTTTCTATATTATTTTTTATTTATTATTTATATTATTATTAATTATATTATTATTAATTATATTATTATTTATTATTATTTATATAGTTTTTTTAATTTTTTTATATTTAATTTGCTTAAATATTTTGTTCCAATTGCTTTTAATTTAATGATAAGTGCCTTAGCGAAAACTGCATCAGTTTCTCTTGCATTTCCCATACGAACTGTAGTCATGACCGTAATAGCTGCACAATGAAGATAGAGTTAGTGTATTTATTGAATTATTCAGTAGCCAAACAAGTGAATCAACTCAACTCAAATTGATTTCAGCTCGGAGCCTCAGCCCAGACATCGTCGAATTCTCTAGCCTGCTTTCCATGCCATCAGCTTTAATGCAGCTGCTGAATTTTCATGTTAGTTTTATGGTTATAGCTATTATTGTTGTTGCTGCTGCTGCTGTTGTGGTTGTGTCAAGCGACTGGGCAAAGTTTAGATACTTGGCCGTGTTGTGCTTGTTGGTAGCTGATGTTGTTGCTATTATTATTATTATTTTTGCATCCGTGAACAAGTCGAAATAACAAAGTTTTGCCCTGTCATAAACACAAACTAAGTGCGACAGTTGCTCAGTGCGAGGGCCAATAAAAGCATCAGCTACATCAACAGCATGGACAGCAAATTTCCCTCAGCAACAACAACAACAAGAGCCGGCTGCTACTGAATGAAGTCCACAACAGCTAGGTGTCCTTACAAAGGCTGGTGTAATCATGTGTAAATCCTTAAAGTTTATTTTCTGTACTTTTGCCTCAATCCCCCAGTCTGCCCATCCGCACGAAACTTTCTATTATGAAAAACACGTAAGGCACCCTGGGAAGACTATAAATATACGAATATCCGGTAAGGCGTGCGTGTGTGTAGGCGTGACTGCTGTCGGAAAGTCTGTATTAGGACTCTGATTAAGAAATATGATCGACCTTTTCACGGCAACAAATTGGCGCAGAAATTGGAAAGGTTTAACAGAATTTATGGGAATTAAATGTGAGTGAGAGATGAATGCAAGAATTAAATTTATTAACCTCAACTTAAAAAATATTATTTTAAAAAGAAATTAAGCTAATAAATCTAAGTTGATTACCCAAATTACAAATATCGTAAAAGTTTATTTTAAATTAACTATGTTTCAGCTAGAGCCATAAAGCACTTATTATCAAGACACTCGCAGCAATAAAAAAGTATTTCATAAATCAGTAATTCCACCCGACAATTAAGCACATTACGGTAGTGTGCCAGAAGATATGAGCCAACTGGATTATGCATAAGAATGAAATGAAAACTGGAAAACCTGAGACTTAAGTGCGAGCGGTATGGGCTGAGGAAGAGATGGAGTGGAAAGAGGCGAAGGGTGTGGTCATAGAAAAGAGATAATGGAGAGAGTGGAGAGTGGACAATATAGGCAGAGAGAGGGAGGGAGAGGGGGAGAGAGAGAGGGAGGGAGAGAGAGAGAGAGCCAGATGGGGGATAGCATTGACAGCGGCTGCCAATAAAACATAAAATATTTGGCATAAAATGGCGCGCATACGCCGGGTAGGCCAAGCTCACAGCGGCAGCAGCAGTAGCAGCAGCAGCAAGAGCACCGCAGCAGCAGCCCGGACGCTGGCTGGTTGCAGCTGTGGCACGTGGCAATACAGGTGAATGGTAAATGGGAAATGGTAAATGTGGCGCTCCGCCGAACGCCAGGCACAATGCAAAATTTATTAGCTTTGGCAAAGGATGGGCCGAAGACAACAACAAAAACAGCTGCGCAGCAGAGTAAACAGAGCGACAGGGATAGATAGATGTGCGACTGCTGCGGGCTGCAGCTCTGTTGCCTGCTTTTTGTGCTGCGCTCTGGCACAACTTGAGCCCATAATAAAAAAGGCAGCCTAGATTGCAGCGAGCACACTATGCACACACTCGCAAATACCGATATATATATATGTATATATATTCATGGAGCATTGTGGCCAGATAGGCGTGCACAACAATATCTTTAAACTGCCAGCTTGGCCGCAATGCAAGCGTTTTACCTTGTGCCCGACCGTCGACTCCGGCTTCATATCCTTTTTCATTTGTTTTTTTTTTTCTTTTTTGCCCTTTTTCTGTCCCATTTTGGCAGCTCCAAATAGTTGGCACCAGTCGCCCCAAAAGAAACGATCTGTGGCCCCAAAATTGACTACGTCGTATACCAAGGCAACGACGACTAAGACACTGAGCCTTCAGCCTTGCAAATGTTTTTTTTTTTTTTTTTTTTGTAATTCATGCCACAGACTGTGACCTTAATTAAGAAGGCCTTCCAGATGGCAAGCCAATAACTAAAGTCTAGATATCGAATGGCATATCGATGGAATATAAATTGCCTAAAGATTTGTTTGTCTTACGAAATTGATAACTAATTGCAGTTGTATAAGTTCGATTACGTACGAAACGTGAGAAAAGAAAATTTATTGAGCTTCCCGCAAGCTTACCTGGGAAAGAAGAAAATTCATTAAATGTGGGAAAAATTAACATTTAAATTGCATTATTGAACAGAAATATTATTACTACAAAAACTTGAATTTTATTGTGTTAAATTTTGTTAATTACATTGTTTAATTCTATAAACCTTTACATGTTTATTTTAAAATTTTACTATTTTCTTTTTAATTTTATTTAAAAAGGTATATATTTTATTATTTATTATTTATTATTTATTATTTATTATTTATTATTTATTATTTTATTATTTATTATTTATTATTTATTATTTATTATTATTATTTATTATTTATATTTATTATTTATTATTTATTATTTATTATTTTATTATTTAGTATTATTATTTATTATTTATTATTCTTATTTCTTATTTATTATTTATTCTTTCTTATTTCTTCTTTCTTATTTCTTCTTTCTTCTTTATTCTTTCTTCTTTCTTATTTCTTCTTTCTTCTTTCTTCTTTATTCTTTTTCTTTCTTCTTTCTTCTTTCTTCTTTCTTATTTCTTCTTTCTGTTCTTATTTTCTATTTCTTCTTTCTTCTTTCTTCTTTCTTCTTTCTTCTTTCTTCTTTCTTTTTTCTTTTTTCTCTTCTTCTTATTATTCTTCTTCTTTATTCTTTCTTCTTTCTTCTTTCTTCTTTTATTCTTTCTTTTTTTATTCTTTTTATTTATTATTTATTCTTTCTTATTTATTCTTTATTATTTATTATTTATTCTTTATTATTTCTTATTATTTGAATAATTCCTTCAAATCGATGCCATTGTAATTTTCGCAAAATATCGTGGGCTTTGCCTCGCTTTTTTACAGACATTTTCTCAAGAATTCGGTATTTATTGTTGAACACAATTAGATAAAAATATTTTATTGCCACATAAATTCAAGTGCTGATAGCATCTTAGCTGGGCTTACTAAGAGAAGACTAGAAATTCAGTGTAAATCTGAGCTTGGCATATTGGAAAATATATCGCTTTGAGATCTGTAAAATGTGTGCAGCTAATCGAAATCTCGGTAATAACTCTAACCCAAATAAATGCCCCACTCAAGTCACATGTTAAAAATTCAACTCAGGCTCCATAGTCCATTTGCATTTCGAGCTGAAAAAGCTGGTATAATTATCATACGAATTGTGCATATAAATCCGTGAATAAATGCATGTCCGAAGAGCATTCGGACACGTCTAAGTGAGTGTCTTACATCACGGCCAGACATTGGGCAGTCTGTGTTGACCAGCAGCAAGCCCGAGTACACACATGCATCAAGCCCCAAATTGTTGGTCAAATGCAAATAACGTAATTTTAATTAAATACGTCAATAAATCGCTCCGAGAACAAAGAGAGCTAGAGTGTTCCCCAGGGCAGGCAAGTGGAGTGTGTGTACTACAGTGCGTATGCTTGACTAATTGAATGTAGCCACACATGCCACGCTGCCACGCTCGGAGCCATAGATAACGCCACGCCTGGATTGGGCAAACAGCTTGTGCAAGCATATTTGCGCAAATGTGGCAACGCCAGAAGCAAAACGAAATTGAATTGTCAAATGAGATTGGCCGGCCAGCTGGGTTGGCCAAACACATCCGCTTGCCTCGAGTCGGGGCGATCTAATTAAAATTTGCATAATTAATCAACTTTTGCGGACCGAAGAGGACATGTACGAGAAAAAAAAGGAGAGTTCTGAAACCGAAACACGGCTCAGCGGAAGGAGCGAATCCACCAAAACGGAAGCGCCTACTAAGTGAACCGCTCCACAGAAGTGCACTTAAAATTGCATTTGAAATTAATTGAATTTTCAGCCAGCGGGCGACCCGACTTGCCCCCACCCCTCCCCCTCCATGCTCGCCCACTCCAAGCCAACTGCAAATTAATAAGCTTCACTTGTGTGCGTGTGTGTGGGGGTTGGGGTGTGTGTGTGTTTGTAGAAAGAATGTTGACAAAGCCGAGAAGTTTTGCGCACAGCAGGAGACGTGCACATAGCACAGCTTTTGGCCTCCTTTCATATGTAATCAACATTTTTCTAATACGCATCTAATGCCAGCATAAAAGCTGAAATCGAACAAGCAACATTAGCTATGTGGATACCCTGTAACTAGCTCTTGTTGGTGTAGAGATAGAAAATCACTCTCGTTCAATTTCGGAATTATTGAACTCTCGTTCAAAAACTAATTAAATTATTATTTAATTATAAATAATTTAAATTATTATTAATATTATTTTTTTTTTTATATTTTACTTAATTTTTCTATCTACAGATAGATAATCTCTCTCGTTTAAAAACTAATTAAATTATTATTTAATTATAAATAATTTAAATAATTACTAATATAATTTTTTTTTTTTATATTTTACTTAATTTTTCTATCTACAGATCAATTACTAATTCAAATATTAATTAACTAAAAATAATTTAAATTATTATTAATATTATTTTTTTATATTTTACTTCATTTTTCTATCTACAGATAGATAATCACTCTCGTTCAATTACTCATTAAAATATTTATTAAAAATAATTTAAATTATTATTAATATTATTTTTTTTTATATTTTACTCAATTTTCCAGGCCAATATGTGTTATATAATTTTAAGCAATAATTTATTTACTTATTTGGTTCAGTTCAGACCAGTTATATATCTTATAGCCCGCACTCGAATCGAGGTCTGGGTTGGCTTGGTTCAAACTGGTTCGATCGGAGCATTGTAGGTGTCATTTGAGGGAAAACGTTCCAGTTCAAGTTTTTGTTCAATCAGCTTTTTGTTGTTTCTGCTGTTCCAATTACATTAATTACAGTAATCACTATTGGAAATTGAAAGGGTCGACATGGATCGAACAAGCACATTAGCTTGAAGCACTGAGAAAGTTAATTGCAAAATAACTAACACTTATATTCGTAGGGAGGCCATTAAAGGACACCATATTCCTTTATATGTATACTATATTCCATTTGACTTTACTCTATTCAACATATAATTCCACGCCACACTTTAGAGCTTTGAGTCCCGGACATTTTAACAGCTTCTTCAAGGGTATTAAACAAGAAGCTGCCATCCGCCTCAACGCCAGCAAGGGCAATCATGAGGGGCGGGTGTTGCCTGGCATTACATCGAGGACAAGTTGAGCCCGTCATTAAGTGGCTCGTTGAGGGCGTGGCCCATTTAATTGCAGTTGACACTGTGCGGACAATTGCACTTGCCGCAATTGCTGCAGCTGGATAAATGCTTGTGCATAATAACTAATGCCGCAACTAATCTATAGATAAACGGTATTACTATGTAATCAAAAAGTACAACAATTCAACAATTCCAATTCCAGCTAAATCCATATCGCATCTACACAGAGCTGACATATGTTTTTTCTAATCAGCCCAGTTCCCCTGGCTGAGTTCCACGAAGAGCTGCCTATCAGCTAGACAACGCATTTAATTGACAGCCAACGAGGCGCTCTGGCAGTAGGCCCCGATAATACCGACGCCGACGTCTTTATCACAATAGCCATATACTTCACATGGGCCTTGGAGTAGCCGACGCACTCGAAATGGAAGAGTCACGAGAAGTTAAGATAAGACCACGAAGAACTATGAATGGTGGGGGAACGGGAAATTTGCTGGCTCTGAATAATGGGGAAAATCCATTTGGACTCTTCCCTTTGGCTCTTTCCTCAATCATCGTTGATTAATAGGAACGGGAATTCCACTTGGAATTTGATCAATGAAATAGTTAAGCTCTGCTCTAAAACAGGTGAGAAA
The DNA here is from genome assembly GCA_020883555.1 of Drosophila nannoptera. Taxonomy (NCBI): domain Eukaryota; kingdom Metazoa; phylum Arthropoda; class Insecta; order Diptera; family Drosophilidae; genus Drosophila; species Drosophila nannoptera. The sequence goes on along the minus strand of JABVZY010000083.1, from coordinate 1,430,469 downwards.
TTACGGCAGAACATAAATCAAGCCAGATGCCCGACTTAAAGGCGAGAAGCTGCTCGCACTTGGCTGCACTTAGATAGAACAAAGAGCGCTCTTCTATATCAAGGTGATTCATTTTCCATGATTGCTTGCATTAATCATGCCGCACAGCAATTTTCTAGATGAACTCGGGCAGCCAATTGCACAGCGTTCCCCTTCAGGCAGCATTCGCATTCGGTCGACTCTCGCTCTGTGTATCTATGTATCTATGTATCTATGTATCTATGTATCTGTGTATCTCGCAGATGCGCCAGTGAAAGTGCATTGTTGCTCAGCGTCTGGCTGCGTTTGATTTATGGGCCGCAATGCATTCTAGATGCGGCCATAAAAAAACCCTATGGCACGTGTGTGTTCACGGATTTTAATTATCATCTACGCGACTTTGGCCCGTGCAGAGCCTCATTCGTTGAGGCCTTAACCCGTATTTTACACTTTAAACGCTTGAAGCGCTTTTCGCACTGGCCAATGATAGACTTGTGATTCAGCCGGCCTCCGTGGAGGCCAATGGCAATACCCACAATGACTCGATGATTGATTTTCAGCGAGACGCAATATATCAATCATAAGAAACTTGAATCAAGAGTTTACAAAATAAATAAATGCTAAAGACAGAAACTCTGCCCCCGATAGGATCTATAAATAATAATAACAAAATGGGAAAATATACTTGAGTTCTGGTAGGTAGAAGCCACTTCAGTAGGCCCTCAAATTATCTGAGTGCATAGAGTATATGATGTAGGGAGGGGTAGAGTAAATATAGAATTAGATTTTAATTATTTCGTGGCGATAGAGATCTGCTTGATAGGGATGCCATAAAATTAGAAATGATTGCGCGGAAATTAAAAAGCGATTGCTACTAACCGAAATATTCCCGCCTAAGTGTCTGACTAGATATTATTATAATAATTGTGTCGGAATCACGCACTTTTCAGCCTTGGATTTAATTACACACCTTAAAAAGCCTCGGAAAATAAAGCAAAGGGAAACTGAATGAATCTCGACTGAGACTTGTTAAGCACGAAGCTATATTATGTTCCTATTGTCGACTTGAGCTGCCATTACAACAGAATGAAAATGAGGAAACTGACAAACTGAACTTTACTCACACCTTTAATGTACAACACTTGTCCGTCGACTCGAGGTCACCCTGTATTCGGCCCAAAATCTGACGGCAGCCGACTCTAAGTAGTTTTTTATATTTATTTGATTTTTTATTTCCCTTGATTCAACACTGTGGAGATGCACGGATCATTGCATTAAGTTGTTAGCCAGCAACAGCTGCTGCGGATCGCATCATTGAAAGGTTAGGAAACACATGTCAATGAAATGCTCAATCACTCAAGTGCAGTTCTCTCGAGAGACTCGTTCAATTTGGTCTCAGCTTTACGTGCGCGTAAAGCCGAATGACTGGCAAATTGAGGCAAATATTTGTGTGGATGCAAAACGAGTTGGGCACACAACAGGCGAGGGACGGTCAGTGAGATGCCCTCGAAAAGCGCAGAGTATTAAGTAATAAAATAATAATAATCTTAAAAATCAAATAAATGTTATAAAAATTATATTAGCCATGTTTTAAAAATATGTTTTATCTACTAATAAAAAAAATAATAATTTAAAAATAAAATAAATATTATAAGAATTATATTTAAAATATATTATAAAAAAAATTATTTTAAAATGAAAAAATGTATTATAAAAACTATAATAGCCATGTCGTAAAAATATGTTGTATTTGTTAATAAAAAATAATAATTTAAAAATAAAATAAATATTATAAAAACTATATTAGCCATGTCTTAAAATATGTGTAATTTATTATTAAAAAAATAATTTTAAAATTAAAAAATGTATTATAAAAACTATAATAGCCATGTCTCAAAATATTTTTAATTTATTAATAAAAAAATAATAATTTAAAAAATACAAATTTTTTTTATAAAAACTTTATTAGACACATATCTTCAAAATATTTTTAATTAATTAATAATAAAATAATTTTATAAATAAAACAAATATATAATCTATATTAGCCATGTCTTAACAAGATTTTTAATTTATTAGTAAACAAATAATAATTTTAAAAATAAAAAAAATTTATAAAAACGCTATTAGCCATGTCTTAAATATTTTTAATTTATTAATTGATTATAGTATGAGATATATTCAAAAAAATTTTATTGAAGTGCTTTAATAAAAACTTAAAGTTTTTTAAAAAAATATAAATGATGTCACAAGCAAATAAATTCTATATTATTTTAGAATTATTTCAAATTTTTTTAACATTTTTTAGAATTATAATAAAACAGCTAGAGATAGTTTTGCTGCCATCGTAGCTTAATTGTGTTTTTAACTATTTCTAGCATTTCCTTCTCACCTTTCTAATATATTCTAATCTCTCTGCCTTTCTCTATCGCCCTCTCTCTCTCTGCTTCACTCTCCCTCCCTATTGTGCAGGGAGTATTAATAAAGTCGCACTTCTTATCTAATCATGCATAAGTATGCAAATCTGGCAAAAAGTATAAACAAATTGCACTCACGCACGCGCCGCAGCAGTCAATCAGTCAGAAGCGACGGCGCT
>JABVZY010000083.1:1349910-1375179 GCA_020883555.1 Drosophila nannoptera | reverse complement strand
GTTTTTCCTCACCTTTACAGAGTTTATTGACATTTTCAGCATTTGCTTTTGTGCGCTGCTTTCTTCGAGTGAGCGTGCGCTCTCCCTATTTTTGTGTGTGCCTCTCTCCGACTACCTCTCTCTTTTTCGCTCTCAGTCCGTTTCACACAAGCACGAGCACTTGTTTTTTTCAGAGAATAACCTTCAATTTTATCTTATTGCGCTCTTGCCGTCGTGCTACACACACTCTCACACCCATACACAAAAACAATTCACATACGCACGGCTCCACATTTGCAACTAACTGATAGTTTCGTTGTTTTACTCTCTGCGAATTCACATTTGCCATTCGGTTCTGTTTCTAATGCAGCAAATACTAAATTTAAGCCTTAGCACTTATTTTACTGCAATTTCTTCAATTTTTGATATTGCTATAAATTCACTGACACTCACTGGTATTCTCACGCATTCTCACAAACACTTGCAAACACACACTCACGCGAGGGAGGCAAATTCTGCAACAAAAACATGCACATAAATTATTTTGTGGACTCGCGTAAATATTTTCGAAATGTTTGCAATAATTTAATTAATTTTAGGGTATTAATGTTTATGAGAATTACATTTGATTTGTTTTGTGCTATTTATATTAATTTTGCTCGATGAAACGCAATTCTCACTAACACTTTTTTCCAAAACGCTCGCGGCGTAACACAGACACGCGTACAACTTCTCCGCTCGGCAGTTGTTTTGGTACTAACCGCAGTGTGACCGGATCCAGGAAGCTTAAAACCCATACCCTCAAATAATAAAAAGAAAACAATGCTTTCAGAGTGACCAACTATTAACAGACAAGAAACCCACGTATTGCTTAAAATACTAATAACCACTGATATATGAGCACAATGAATAAGCTGAGTTTAAATTGAAACAAAGTCAAGTCCAAATTAATATAATCTCTGATCGCATAAATAATCTTATCCAACTTTTTATATGCAACTTCATTCCAAACTCAATTTACTAAGCTCTGCTAAGGGTGACCACACGTTTTAAGATCAATATTAGGCAACACTGTTCAAAGGTTTAAAATACCAGCAGCAGCTGATTTGCAATGTAGTTCAATTTAGTACGCCATATCGGTCGCAGTGGGCTGGTTGTGGGAGTTGAGTTATTTCTGTTTTCTGGCTCAAAAAACACTGTAGTTCCAATGAATGGACATTAATTACCAAAAGTTAGGTGCATGTATTTAGTGAATAAAAATTATAAAGTTTATACCGCTTAGTACAAATATAGCAAAACTATGGCAAACAACGATGTGCGAAAGAGAAAGGTGAGCAAAGGTTAAAAGGCCACTGCCAAAACATTTGTTTGAAATGCTAATTTCGGCGCGTACCCACAAACACACAGAAAATGCATAAATACGTGCATATGTGTAACAAATTGTTCAGCTAATACGGAAATTAAAGCTAATGCTTTGCATATATTGTGCCAAGTTTATTTACATACTCGATTGATTGCTGAAATTCACACAACAATGCATTCGCAGGTTTTGATTTTATTTTGCGTGGAACAGAGATGAGCACAACTGATCTACAATATCCACATGTTCATTCAAAACGTAGTGTGCTAAAAATTTATTGAATATAACAGTTTCTACAAGAACTAGAGATAAGCCGAGATGATTGTTTGTGTGTGTGTTCTGTTCATAAAGGGATAACAGGTGTTTAGAGTTTACTAGAGATGACAAGATACTCAACTTTTATACGTATGAGTTACAGTAGCAAAATTAGCTGCGTAATACATGAAGTAAACTGGACTTTAGATTTGTCCCAAAGTCTATAATTTGGAAAGAAATTTTCCACAGAATTCTTCTAATATAGCAACTGAATTATGTATAACTATGTGTGAGAAACTGTTAGGGGCGCAGCGGCTTATGATGAAATATCGATTTAGTTTGTATATGCGCATCTAAAAGCTAGACCAGCCAAGCATAGACCAAACGATTCAGTTTCGGCGCAGACCGGCTTCTGGGAATCCGCAGGTGCGCGTTGCTTGAGCTCTGGCCTGGCCAAGGTCATTATATCGTTTATGAGCTTTCGAAATGGTTTCTCAGCAGATAAAAAACTTTCTAGTGCAGCGAGAAAAACAGCGAGTAAGCCCTCCATGAAAATTCTAAATAAACAAAAGTCAGGAACAAACTTGGCACTGTAAATATTTTTTAAAATTGCGATTTCTATTGTTCTTTGATACATTAACGCCTCGTTCTGATACAATAAAAATATTGGGCGAAATATTAGATGAAATTCGCCTTCATAGTGTCTTTAGAGTCTCCACTGTAGGCTGTCGTTGGGGACGTTGAGTCTTGCGAAATACTAGCGGAGAGTTATTTTTACAGTTCCGCCTGATAAGCTAAGCACTCGAAGCTATGCCGATCCCCATGGCGCTTTTGTCATGATGAGCGATACGAAAAGTTGAGCTGGGAAAACTGTCTGCTCACGTCTCAGTTATCAATTCGTTGCTTTGCTTTGGTTTCGCCGATAGCCTCTTACTTTTGCAGCTATTGAGATAGCATCTGGTGAAATTCCCCGGGGAGGGGGGAAAACGTGGGCGGCAATTTGCCACCTCGTTGCGGCGCTGCCAATGCAATTGTCATGCAAATTAGTTTGATATTTATGTAATTGCAATTGCTGATTCAGACCTTAGTTCTCAGTCGTCTAGAGTTAGTGTAATTTATTTATCGACCGATTGACATTTGTTCAAATAATTGAATGGAAAATTAGAGTTCGTTCGGTTCACCCGTCTTTTGTCCACTAAAAAAAAAAAAAACAAACAAAAAAATAATATAATATTTGATCAAGCTAAAAGACTTGCCACTTAAACAAAAGTTATCTTATCTCCGTCAACATCGGACGACCTTCAAAAGAGGGGTTTAAAAGCCGAATACCGCAATTATTTCGATTGCTTTTGTCGATCAGAAATAGTACCCGGTGTATTGAACGAGACTTGAATGAGAAGTTGCATGGAGATGATAGACGCGAAAAATAAGCGTAAATTTTCACATTTTACAAAACTGCACACATATCATTATCAACGTTTGCTTGTACTAGTGGCTAACAGGTTGCATTCACTATAAAGGATGATGTAATGTGATCTCATATACAAGTTCTGAAATAAGTCAGCAAAGTTCACGCAGTTTGAGCGATGCGTATAACAGTTTGATTCTATTTGAAAACCACGCGTATAACAGTCGTCAGGTATCAACAAGAAGAATTAGGTTCAATTAGTAGATACATTTCTTGTATAACTTACCAGATTCTAGCTAAATAATTAAGATGAATAATAGTGGAAATAGACTTTACCATGTTTGCTTAAACTATTCGTTTATAACCCAGGTGTAAATAACATGTTATAAGCCATGAATACCGTGCAATACAGCCCTGGTATTGCGAAAATCATATATCGATAGTCAAATGGTCTGCAGCCCTGGTTGCCGATGGCGAACAATAACATTTGCAACGTAACAGATAAGAAATATTGTAGGGAATTGTCTACGTCGCTACAGCAAAGAACACCTCAGCAAATAGTGGGCCGAAGGGGGTGCAACCATTTGGCAGGGTGACAACATGTATTTTAAGCAAAATGCTGGTTACTTATAGACGTCAACAGTGCAGAAATGAGATACGAATACAAACTGGTAGAGCTTAAAATTTTGCCAAAAATTTGTCATTTTATCCAACTACAATTACCACCCTCAAATTCTGCCTGCTGTAATTATTTATAGTTTTGCTAATATTAATATTTTTTCTAATTTAGCTGGCCAGCGATGATAAATTGCAACAGCCCAGCCGTCGTAAAGGCAGCTCCAACGGAAGCGGGGGTGTGACCAGCGGACTCAAGCTATCATTTCTATGTTTGGTTGTGTCTGTTATCCTACTGGTGTTTGTTTTCGGTGTGTATAAATTTTATTATGCTAAAGCATCTGTCCCGATTGTGCCGCAACTCACTAAAACCCCTGATTTTCCCCCTGTTTCCATTCGTTATCAACATGACACGCACACTCACCAACAATCTGCTCCAATCAAAACACCAACTCCTCACAATGACAACAACGATGGGAAACATGCAGGCCTTGTATCGGACAATGCCAGCCCGTACTTGGCGCGTCTGGCCTCCAAGCTGGGCTACAGCAAGGTGCAATATGCCGCCATTATAGACGCCGGCTCAACGGGCAGTCGCATTCTGGCCTACAAATTCAATCGTAGTTTTATCGACAACAAGCTGGTGCTCTATGAGGAGCTGTTCAAGGAGCGCAAACCTGGCCTAAGCTCGTTCGCTGACAATCCGGCCGAGGGCGCACACTCTATAAAGCTGCTGCTGGACGAGGCGCGTGCCTTCATACCAAAAGAGCATTGGTCATCGACGCCGCTGGTACTGAAGGCTACAGCAGGTCTGCGCCTGCTGCCCCAAAGCAAGGCCGAGAATCTGTTGAATGCTGTGCGCGATCTGTTTGCCAAGTCCGAGTTTAATGTAGACATTGATGCCGTTGAAATCATGGATGGCACGGATGAGGGCATCTTCAGCTGGTTCACAGTGAACTTCTTGCTCGGCCGCCTGTCCAAGACGAATCAGGCGGCGGCTCTCGACTTGGGCGGCGGCAGCACACAGGTCACGTTCTCGCCCACAGATCCAGAGCAGGTGCCAGTATATGACAAGTACATGCACGAAGTGATCACCTCCAACAAGAAAATCAATGTGTTCACGCACAGTTATCTGGGCCTAGGCCTGATGGCTGCCCGCCATGCGGTCTTCACTAAGGGCTACAGCGCCGAGGACACCGTGGTGGAGAGCATATGTGTCAATCCCATCATTGCCAATCGAACCTGGGTCTATGGCAATGTCAAGTACCAGGTCAGCGGCAAGGAGAACAGCAAGTCCAGTGCTGAACAGCCGGTTGTTGACTTCGATGCCTGCCTGGAGCTGGTCAAAAGCAAGGTGATGCCTTTGGTGAAGCCAAAGCCATTTACGCTCAAACAGCATGCTGTTGCTGCATTTAGCTACTACTTTGAGCGCGCCATCGAGTCCGGCCTGGTGGATCCCACAGCCGGTGGAGAGACGACCGTCGAGGGCTATCGCAAGAAGGCCCAGGAGATATGTGCCATACCCAACGACGAGCAACCGTTCATGTGCTTCGATCTAACATTCATATCGGTGCTGTTGCGCGAAGGATTTGGCCTGAACGACGGCAAGAAAGTGAAGGTCAGTAGAGATGGACATAGCTATTGCATGGCCTAACTAATGCTCTGATATTCCCCTTAGCTTTACAAGAAGATCGATGGACACGAAATCTCTTGGGCCTTGGGCTGTGCCTACAATGTCCTCACTAGCGACGAGAAATTCAGTAATTCCTAGAGTTCTCCTTCTCCTAGTCTGTAGATGAATATATAGCTGAAATTGTTTCTGGAGTGCCTTAGACGTGCATCGAAGTATACCACACTGACACAGGCAACCGCACATACACACAAACACACACGGACACATACACACAAACTTCAGCATCTGCTGGCCAGTTAAAATATTTATGTTCTATAAATTCATTTCAATTGACTTTAATTGAATGCGAATTCATTTAGTTTGTAATACTGAGGCCGCACTGTGACTACACTTCTGGTTCTTCTTCGTTTCTAGTTTCGTTATTCCAATCTTATGTGATTAACTTCATTTGTATGTAACTGGAACGATTTTTAATCGTTTTTTCAATTTTTGTAAGCTCACAAAATTTTGTATATATCTATACCTGTAAACATATCTGATTTGTAAATTATTTGGTTTACATAAAATGATATTAATTGGAAAAGATGCTAGCGTATGTAATTAGTTTATTTTTGCAATAAAGAAAATTGTTAAATTGGAAATGATCTCAATCAAATGATTCAAGTTAAAGTTAATATCTTTACATTTAGCTCGGCTTGCATGCAATAACAAAATAGTGTCTTTCTTTATTGACCTCTTCTCTATATACTACACATACAAAAGGCTTATCAGAAATTAGAAGATTTATGCATTATTTATATATATATAAATGCGTAACGAAAATCGTTGAAAACATACTGTACTTCGAAATTTTCTAAACTCTCGGCTTGACTCCTAGCAAGTGCTTTGAAGGTATAAAAGGTATCATAAATTAATCGTAGCGGATTGGCTATAGCTTTTGTCTTGACACAATCGGACTCAATTATGAGTCATTCAGCACCTGAGGCTTTATGCCCAGATTATCAATAATGTACTGTGGCATGCAGAGGGTGGGATTGATGGCCTTGAGGCCGGGGTAGCCCAGCAGGGAAAGGCCGCCGATGCCGAAAAGCGTGTGGAATATATCGGGCATGTTGCCCGTGCGATCGGAGAAACCACCAGTCTCTGTATCCTGGCAGGACAAAATGAACTGCTTCAGTTTTTCCGAACTAATCCAGTGCAGACGGCCCATTATCGTCAAAGAGGAGAGCACCCACCAGGAGTAGCAGACATCGGGCAACTTCTCGGGACGACCGTTGAGTCCGCCTGAAGGCAGCTGACGCTCGCACAGCCACCAACCCAGTTTGTCCACGTCCAGCAGATGCAATCGGTGTGTAAGCGACAGAAATCCCACGCAGCAGTATATTAGTCCTGCATGGATTAGAAAAGTTATTATAAACCAATGCTGCGGCAGCCTTTGGCGCACATGACTCACCGGCATGTGACTCAGCTCCCGGTTTGGAGCCAAAGCCGCCATCCGTTTGGTTGCAGCACGACATGACAAACCTGACGGCCTTGTCCACATCAATGGTCTGCTCCATCCGCTTGAGCAGTGTCAGCGTGGCCACCGCACAAAAGCTAAACCTAGTATCCACCTCGCCCCATTTATCACCAAAGAAACTTCCATCCGGTTGCTGCAGGCCTACAACATAACGCACCACTGCATCACAATCGATGACGTCCAGGGCATCATATGTGGTCAGCACTTGGATGGCCGACAGCGTATACAGCATGTGCGGATCGTGACCCTCACAAGGCGCAAGGCCGCCGCTGATTGGGCACTGACAGCGCTTCACAAACTCAATGATTGACTTGCGATCGAGACGATCTCGCTGGCCCATTATGTCTAATGCTGTGACCCCCCAGTAAATGCCCGACATACGCAGAAACTCGGTCATGCAGTACTCGTAGTCATCCTCCTGTTTACCATGGTTCGCAATGTACTCCACATGCTTCCAAAACTGTAATTCGCTCGGTGTGGCGCTGTCGGCAGCTCCTCCATTTGAAGGCTTGACGAAGGTCGTGAAATCCATCGCAGCGTGTGCTCAATTGAGTGTTGATTTTTAGCAATTAATAGTTATATTGCTCTGGTGCCATTATTAATGGTTTTCAGAATATAGTCGCTTTATTAGCGGCGAAGCTCAACAATGGACTAAAAAATCCGCACAAAATAATACCGCAATCACAGCTGATCTCTTAAACGTATATAAAAATTGTAATAATTAGAAAATAACAAATAAACTTCAATGACTATATACTGAGGTGCTAAATTTTAGGACACACGAATTACTACAGTAACTTATTTATATTCAAAAATTATTGTTATATATTTACGAAAACATTGCTTCTTGAAAAGCGTTTATTTAAAAATCGTCATACCGTTTACAAATGCATCTAAATTGACTGAAAAATGGCTTGCTTGTGCTTTATATAAAAATGTAAGCAGTTTATTTGTACTGTTAAACGAATCCAAATAAATTTTGAAAACAACATAAACAGAACTTTTATGCTCAATGCACACAATAAGCCGCGCACGGAATCTTCTGATTTCCCCGAAATTTACAAATTTATGCACAAATCCATTAGAGAATAGAAGAGGGACTGGGCTCATCGATATTTAAGGAGACAATATGCTTTTTGGCGACCATAACGTTTCCCAGTAGCCTTGGCTCTTGTCCCTCCACCAAGTACTCGGCGCACATGGACAACACAATGTTGGCATCCCGATCTGTGCAGTTAAAAAAGCCTACCAGCACACGTCCATCAGTTATAACGATTCGCAAGACACGGCCGAGCCATTTTTGGAGTTTTCTGCGTCCTGGCGTTAGGTTTGCATCCATCATCTGTGGGCCATTTGTTGTTATGCGGAAGGGCTTGGCTATATTTGGCCGCTTAGGTTCTGTCTGCAACGGCAATTGAGATCCGCTTATGCTGAGTTCGGACATATTACTCCTTTTTTTTTTTTTTTTTTTTTTTTTGTTAATTTAGTGTTCAAAAGTTTGTTGTATTCTGTTTTCGTGTATCTTTTAACTTATCGAATAAATAAGTAACGATATATCCGATTGCTACTAATCGCTAGAGACTTTCCTGCTATCGCTTGTTTTGTTTCATTCTGTAATCGACATTCTGACATTGTGTAGCACTTTAAATTTAATTTTTTCGTTCTATTAATTTGACGGAATTTTTTTAAACATGTCGAACGAGGCATTAAATATTGGTGATATATTTCCCGATTTCGAGGCTGAGACTAATGTGGGGCGAATTAATTTTTATAACTGGATGTCCGACAGCTGGGCCATTCTCTTCTCGCACCCTTCGGACTTTACGCCGGTGTGCACAACTGAGCTTGCTAGAGTCGCACAATTAGTTCCTGAATTTAAGAAGCGAAACATCAAACCAATCGGACTATCCTGTGATAATGTCGAATCTCACATTGAGTGGATTAAAGACATTAAAGCCTATGCCAGTAAGTTGAGTTACACGCAAATTATTGAAGACTTCTATATGTGCTTTTTGCCGCAGAGCTCGGAAGCATTGGTTATCCCATCATTGCTGATCACAAACGTGAGTTGGCTTTGAAGTTGAACATGCTGGACAAAGACGAAGTTAGTACTGAAGGTATACCGCTTACTTGTCGTGCTGTGTTCGTTATTGATGACACGAAGAAGTTGCGCTTGTCGATCCTTTATCCAGCCACCACTGGCCGCAATTTCGAGTATGCCCCAAATACCTATTAAGCCGGTGGCTTTGAGTAAATTCTGTCTTCTCTTGTACAGTGAAATTTTGCGTGTAATCGACTCGCTTAAGCTGACACAAAACAAGAGCGTGGCCACCCCGGCTGACTGGAAGCAGGGCGGTCAGTGCATGGTGTTGCCAACAGTGAATGCTGCAGATGTGCCAAAGCTTTTCCCTGGGGGAATTCAGACAATTCAGGTACCATCCGGCAAGAACTATTTACGCATGGCCGCAGAGCCAAGCAATTAATTAGATTGTATGGGAGAACAGCTGTGAGTTGTGAGCATATTACATTTTATAAGACCTTTATTACAGAAATTATAATTAATAACAAATAAAATTGTTTGACAACCATTTGCCCCAGTCTCTAAACCAGGAGACCGCGCTGTAGGCAAAGGCAAAAGCGCGCCGAGCCTGAAGCAAAATGCAAAAAACTTTCGTCTTACGAACTAAACAAAAACGTTGATGGGTGGGGCTGGGTGAGGAATGTTCCACTAATAGCTGATGCATGTGCTTGTTGATAGACACGCACACATACACATTCACACATTCTATAATATAGAATATACATATTGCAACTGGATAAGCTTAGGAAACTAAAAACTAGGCAAACTCTGTACATGAAATGTAAAGCATTCGAGAAAAAATGTAAGCCAGACAAAGCTCGTGCCCATAACCAGGAGTATCTGGAAGATAATGGACTTTAATTGTAATATAATTCTGGTTATTAGTATGCTGTACTTACAATTTAACTACTATACCAATTGACTAATCTAACGGTGTGCCGTCGTCAGCGGCGTTTGCTTTCCATCATGCGCGCCAACCGCCGCATCATAAAGGGCCATAGCACGAGTAGAGCGAACCACATCGGCGAGATATCCTTGAATGGCCACCAGGCGGGCTTTAGCTGGCGTCCAGTCTTCGGCTGAGACTTTTGTAAATTGCGCATATCCTGCAGCGTTTGTTCTGTCGTCTGCAACTTCTGCAGCACTGCAGCAATATCTCTGTTCATAGCCACCACAGTATTCTGTATTTGTTGCAGCAGTTCCGAATTGTGCGTTATCGCTTGTGTTAGTTCTTGCGGCAGCATGGTGTCGTACGGATCATCGTATTCATCGTCCGACGGCTCCACAATGGCAACACTACTGTTGTTTGTGTAGTTGTTATTGCTGCTGCTCGAGTTGTGTATTGAGTAGCCATTGCTTGGCTTGCTCACATAGCCATTGGTCAGTGGGGTTACATGTCCATTAGTTAAGATCTCTGTTGAAGTTGCGGGTATGGGTATTTCACCCACTCCGGCTTCATTGGAACTGGTGCCGTGCTGTGGGCTGTTTGTGCGCGAATTGAACGGTGAGTTGGGATGCGATTCGGCTAGCTCACGCATACCCGGGGATACTAAGTCCAGCTCATCTAAATTAATATTCGTCAGTCCGTCGAGACTGCCCACAAAATTCTGTACATTCTCTGTAAAAGACATAGTCTCAATGATCTCCTGCAGGCTCTCTACGTAGCGTTGCATCGCCTGCTCCTTAGTCAGGTGTCGATTACTATTCCATGCATCCCATTTGGCACGCCCCACAACATCCCAGAAGCCTGGCTTCTTAGGTGGGCAGTCGCCCTCTGATGCCTGCTTAAACAGTCCATAGAACTTCAGCATCATGCTCATGCTGGGCTGATAGGGTCCATTCTTAGGCAATCCCTTAATTACGTTCACAGCCGCCTGGAAACGTTCCTCAATGCTGGCCATTGTTATTACTGACTGAAATATAAATTCGAATCGACATTCAGCTGGCTCTCTAGATTAGATATAGATATAGATACAACGGTTAAGGTTCAGCGATAATCGGTTATATCTCTCGCTTGCCCCTATCCGCTGGCGATTAGCTAGCTTTAGTCATCGAACGATTCATAGACAACAGTAACACACAGGTGAATGGTGCTGATGCTGTCGCAAGCAGCTTACAAATTACCTAATTAACTTGAGCAAGTGCAGACACCCGAAAAATGACGCTATAGCTATCTTAGATAGTTATTGTTTTTGTTGTTAGTATTTTTTTTTTATTTTGTTATTGATTCACATCCACATCCACATTAACTGACGCTAGCGAATGCATAGGTACAAAATTCCGTGTGTTGGTATACAAGATACAAAGTTCGAGTTCTCTATATTTAACGTAATTTAGTATTGTGGCCCTTGTTATTTGTACCACCTGATAAGGTCTACTTATCGGCATGAAGTGCGCTTTGTTTATACGAACACCAAGCAGCAATTGATAGTCTGCTGCTTACCAGCTACTCGACTTGAAATGCGTTTTGCAATAAAAATAAACATATTATGGACATAATATATATATATGTGTGTGGGTATGAATATGTTCGTATCGATATGCACCAAAGATTGCGATATTTATTGGACGGGTATTTGTCGATATGTCTACTAAGTACAGGGTGTCGATGAAGCCGACAATATTGGCATATAGAAACATTCTTTAAGAAAATTGTTTTTCTCTGCTGATTTTGACAAACAATTTACAATTAAAAATTTACAGTCCATCTAATAAAGGAAAATAATAAAATTGAATTATACAAATATTTATTCGTCATATACGATTTAAGTCTTTCTCGTAGGCGCCAACTCTTTTTGAAAAATATATTGTATCGATAAGCTGAAATAATAGTTCAGTAACAGCTGAATAACAAGTATAGTTTTTGTAATAACTAACTTGAAGATCTCGTTTTAATTAAAGGCACAGTCGGTCAAGTACCATTTTAATAATAATAACGCTTGCTCAATTAATAACAATTTTATGGTTGTATATTGTCAAAAAGTCGATATCCATATTGCGATAACAATAGTAAAACCATTCGCAACACTACTCCCAATGTGTCATTATAATTTCGTCACCTTCAGCAATACGAAAAGTGCTTAATTATTTGCGTTTTTTTTAACAATACATCTACACCACAGAGCTTTTTCAAAAAGCTGTAATAATTAAAGCTAAAGCCGTGCATTCAGGCATTTTGAAATCATAAGTCAATATCAGGGAAACCACAAACGCTGAAGCACATAATTTCACAACTCGATATACACCCTCGGAAAAGGCGGCGCTGTCGACGTCAGACGCAGTGAGTCTCAAGGCCAAGGAAGTCGCATAGAAATTCAATTGCAATTAAACATGAAATTTGTGTCAACACAAAGCTACGACCAGCATTTTTATAATCGCAAGATCCAAAATCATCGGTGTATAAATATAAAGCGCGTGTTCCCATCAGCAACCTTCAGTACCCTATCACTCTTCAACATTTCCAAACGCGTGTTGTGCAACAAAAGAAAACAGCAGGCGCGACAACAAAGACAATATTGGAAACATAAAAGCTTTTGCATAGCTGCGTCTTGATTAACAATCCTCGTAATTAAGCTCACCGCATAAAACAAAAGAAACAAAAAACAATTAAAATTTTAAAATCTAACCTAAATTCCTGTACGCACTACGCATAGAAAATCAATAAAAGCTGAGAACACGTGCAAGTGCCGCCAATAGTTGCCGCCAAACAAGAGCGTAGAATTCCTTGTTTTGACTCTTACTTTCGCTCTTGCGTTTAAAAGGACACTGCCGAACAGCGCTTTAGTGTAAAACGACGATCGTCTTGAAGAAGACTCTGAGCAACAGCGACAACAAAATTCGTGGTTCTATTGAAAATCGCAACAGCAATAACACCAACGCCAATATGCCGCGACGTAATAAAAAAACGGGAGCCAAAGGTGAGTCACAAAGAGAAAGCAAAAGAATGCGTTTGTGGGTGTTGATGAGGTGGTCGACAAAGTGCTATGGACTCTAGAGAATTTGTGTAGCTGGCGTAATTGAACATTTTTGTGCGCTGACCTTCTGCACATTGCCTTCGAGCGCGCATTAGTCATTCATTTGTCATGTCTTATTAACAAGATATAGAAGATTCGGTTGATTTCAAAAGCTTTCGCTTCCAACCTGTTTAACAATCATGAAAATACAATTTTTTTAGTTGCTGCGCTGGCAAAGGCAAAAAAGCTTTGCACGCGCTCAGCTGATGAAGCAGCCAATAGAGCGTGAAGAATGAGAAATTATTGTTGCTAATTAGTAGACTTGCGAAATACACTGTAGCGGAATTTTTGTGATAAGAACCCCTGAGTAAAGAGAAGAAAGCACAGAAATTTTACAAAAAATGAGTTTTAATCCCGAGCTCTTGCATTTAATACATCATTTATTGTAATTATTTCTTTGAAGTACGCTAATATTAATGTGGCATATATATTTTTATATAGCTCACTTTACAACAGTGTCTGATTATAATTGTATGTCAATCTATAAGCGTATGTCTATGTATATAGGTTTCTATACATTAAATTTTTAGAAACATCTTTAGTCAATGACTCGCATGTAGTCATGTAGTCTGACTAAACAAATTTCAGTTTTTTCAGGCTCGGACTCTCGCATGTAACTAATCAAGAAACTTTTAAAATACAGTTTGTTTTCCAACAGCTGTTCCCAGCTGCTGCTTTGCTTGCCAGTCAAACATTGTTGTTTCTCGCCTATGAGATTACTCATATCTTTTGAGCGCATTTATATATGTATGTGTGTGTAGATGAGTGTTTGCCTGCTACAGCATTGGGAAAACGAAAACTCAATTCCGGAAATTACCTTGTCCCAAATCAACAACAAGATGCTAAGAGAAAATTGTATAGCTGGGTGTATGTGCAGAGCGCGGTGTACGCGCATAGAAAGTTGAACAAGATGTGCTTTGGCAATAGCCGCTAAAACTTGTTGCACAACATTTTCATTTGAAGGTCGCACAATTGCCCGAGAAATGAGCCAATGGGCATTCAATTACTTTTGTTGTACGAATATATAAAAATATGCATGCAAGAGTATAATTAACACTCGCTCAAATCCAATGATAGAAAATTCTCGCGGCTGGCCTCAAAGTAGCGTGCTAAGAATTTTTATATACAACCACACGCACACAAACACACATGTATTTATTTTCGCTTGAGTCTTATGCCTGATAGTCGAATGGGCGTTAACAGGGACTGCTGTTATTTAACATTTTTGTTCGCTGGTTCACTCCATTGATTATTTATGTTATGTTAATTAACATCAAATGTTATGTGAACTGATTTAGAAGTCAAACTGAAAAAGTGCAATGCGCAGTTTGAAAACAAATCTAATGTAATTTTCCGATTTCTTTGCAGGGCGCACCAACGACTCAAACTCAGAAGATGAGTCGTTCGACAATGTGAGCGTTTATTCGCACGTCTCGGAGATCGCGTCCTCGGAGGCCGCGGAAGACCTAGCCAATGAACGTTTCGAAGAAAAATTTGAGAAAGCTTTGGAGCAGGCCACTGAAAAATCGACACAAACACGCGTCCAGGCACTGCAGGCGATCTGTGAGCTACTGATGCATCGCTATATGGCCGACTTCGTGGAAGATCGCAAAATGACTCTCATGGACTTTGTAGAGAAAAGCGTGCGCCGTGGCAAAGGCCAGGAGCAGATGTGGGGAGCTCGATTGGCTCCCCTCTTGGTGCTGCAATTGGGTGGCGAGGAAGGAATGTCCAAGGCAATGAATCAATTCCTTTTGACAACCGTTCAGGATAAATCTGTTAGTTTCGAAGCACGCGCCAAATGCTGCACAGCTATTGGCTTGCTCAACTTTCTAGACTGCGAGGATGTGGGCGAACTGGTGCAACTGATGCAGTTCTTCGAAACCATCTTTTCGGGCAGCTATTTGCGGGGCGACGACAAAACACCTATTTCCGTAACGGCCGAGGCAGCAAGCTTACATGCCGAGGCTCTGTCCGCTTGGGGCTTATTGCTAACTCTAGTGCCACCTGGAGACTTTGTCTCCCTGATGACCACGGGTCAGCATAAATTTCCGTAAGCAACTAAACAGCGTTTTAAATATGATTTATTGTTGACTAACAATTTATATTTGCAGATCTATGAAAAAGTTTTTGGGTCTATTAGAATCACCGCACTTGGATGTACGCATGGCCGCTGGGGAGACAATCGCTTTGATTTTGGAATCGGGTCGTGCACATGAAGAGCACTTCCTTGAGGACCAAATCAGTGACCTGTGCGAAGCCGTGAAGCAGCTGGCAACCGATTCTCATAAATATCGCGCCAAGCGCGATCGCAAAGCACAACGTGCAACGTTCCGTGATGTTTTGCGTTACCTGGAGGTAAGTTGTGCTAGCCACAGAGCATAGTCCATGCATGCCCAGAAAATAGTTTTATTTAGACACTTTGAATTACATTGAATGGGGACCCAAGCGAATGGGAACAAAATTTGTCCACGGTCATTCCATGTTAGTGCAGTTGAATTTAATCTCATGTCTGCAATGCTTCGCCAAGCATTTTGAGTGATCATGAAGATTATTGCGCATGATAATACAGCCGTTGCGACTAATCGAATCCATGTATTCTGTGAAGTTTGGCATCTTACGGAATGTGCTTGCCGAGGTTTTCCAATGCGAATTGCTGCCCGAGTTCACGGATTGCGAAGAGTCCGCAAATGTTGTCTTCATAGGTTTATATGAGCGTTCGCATTCATCGGCTTTCACTTCGTACCCTGTTGAATTTTCACGTTCCATCTGCTTCATTACATCAGCACGGAATTCGGAACAAGGCGCCTTCTTGATCATCAGCTCGTCCGACTTCATATTTGATTCTTCGCCTGCAGGCTTCATGCTTTCATAAATTCCACCCGGATACTCCTGAACATCACAGTAGTCGATTTGATAAGTTGTGAACATACGATTCTTTTCTACTCTCCGACCCAATTCCTCTTTGGGCATAAGTTTCAACCGCTCATACAAGTCTGGATACACATTGCGCAGTATCTTAAGAAACCGATTTGGCTGCTGCTTCAGACAGTCTGATTCTGGCGCAAGTGCCATGTTTTCAACCTGTTCTGGTTGCAATTCAGTTGGTATCAAGCGCGGATTCACCAATCGTCCCATGGGTGCAATGCCTGTCCATTCAACGCCCTTACAGTTCTTGACCACATCCGGTGGCGGTCTTATCTTGCCTTCGTCAATGCATTCGCATTCCACAACTTTTGGACCACCCAAGCCCTCATGTGTCCTCGAGGGCTTGATAAAGTCATATCGCTTTGTGTTTGGTGGCACATAATCATGTTGATATGTGGATAGCATCATTTTGAAGGTTGATAAGAGAACAAGAAATTTTGCAATTATATACTGTTTTAACTATAATTTTGTTATTCTGAAGAAATTAAAAATTCTAATAGTGAGAAGCATTTTGGAAGCTTTCATCAACTTTCGGTTGAAATGTATTTCGACGCATACTAATTTATTATATATTACTTTTTAGGAGGATATATCACCTGAGATCAATATACGTTTTGGCAATGATTGTCTCACTTTGGATGCCTGGTCTGTACACCATCAGTATTCGGCGCTGTGCACCGTGATGGGTCCTGGCATGACCTCACATCTGCAGGACAATGAATTCATTCGTGACATTTTCCAATTGGGTCCTCGTCCAACCAATACGGGCATCAACGGCAACGCAAAGGTTAAGCAGACCAAGTTGGAGCGGGTAAGTCTAGACTGAGAATAATCCTTTCTTCAGCTGTACCATATTAATATATATATATATTTGTATTATGTTTTGCAGCATCTGGTGAATGCAGCTGCTTTCAAGGCCCGTTCCATATCGCGCGGCAAGAACCGTGACAAGCGTTCAGCTGTCGTCCAATAAACACCTTTTGTCTTCAGCAAATCATCTAGCAATCATGTCTTTAGATATTTAGAAACTCCCAGGCTCTCATCATTAAATCAATCCAGGAGTCGCCGCTTTAGCTGAGTTTTTGTTCGCTTAGATGATAAGACGGCTTAGCATACTAACTAAATCTTTGCATATGCATTCTAAATTAAGGTGCTAACAGCCCAAATTATATTTTGTAACAAATTCATATAGCCTTTAACTATTGAAAACTAAATAAAATAAAATAGTTTTATAGTTTTAGGCTGATTTAGCATATAAACCGTATACATTATTAGCTAGTAATGTGATTTTTAAATTGAATTTTTGGCATTGAAATGTGCCGACTTGAAGGACTGTGTGAATTTTAGTTCAGTTTACCTTTTTCTTTTTAGAATTAAAGTTAGTTAACTATGCTGTTGATCTTATTCTATAAATACATAGTAATTATTAAATCAAAAAGTAGTGGAAAGTTTGTCAAAGCTCGACTTGTCTTTAATTATGCATAATATGTAAGCATACTCTGTACACATATGGATATACATTTCTTAGGTAAAATGGTACGAAATAAATGTATAACCTTAGACTAAAGGGACAAACAATTTCACGAGTGTTTCACTGGGCCGATTTGACCCTATATATATGTGGTGGTGATTTAATATATTTGAAGTACTGGTTTTTATCAACTGCGTTCTAGTTATTTGAATTCCACTGCAACCGTTAATGGGTCAACGTCTAAAGCTTTTCTTTACATGAGTCGTAACAGTTGTGTACACTGTTATCTTTACAGTTCTGCATTCTAACAGCTGCCTTCTACACAAACTAAAGTCAGTACATTTGCAGTATTTTAAAATACTTGCCCTCATTTCTGTTCGCCTGGTGCTTGATACGGAATTTGGTGTGTAACAATATGAAGTTCATGGCATTTGTTTCGCTTACCTCTTCCTCGTTTCGGATGAACTGTTCTACCACCAGGCCAGGGCGGCCAGAGTGAATTGAAACACAGATTTGATTCTGAAAAGCCACCCAATGGAAAGAGCATGAATTTATTATTCGATATAAATGACATCTGCTTTCTTTTTATTATTTTTATATTTTAACTGGTTTATCACAAAAATGTATGTTAGCTTATGTGTAAATATATATTGTGTTGAATTTGTGGAAACTATGTTATGTATTGCAAAATCGCTTTGAACAACACAATTGTAATGTGGGGCGCGCTTGGTTTTATATAAATAAATGTGTAAATTGTTTATAAATTAGGTTTGTTAAGTGTAGTCTTAAAGATTACTGCGAACTGCCTTCGCATCGAATACCAATTACTCAAAATAAAATATAAACTATAATAATGTATGCATGGGTGTATATGGTTTTTCCTAAATTAATATTCGCCAAATAAACCTAGCTGTGCTGAATCGAGAGTTGTACCTGATGTACCAACTCCCATATAAGATCTTAACGTGAATCCTCTACAAACTACAAACATGCTCAGCTAGACTGACATTGACTGGTGCCATTGTAAACTACTCATATATCGATTTAAAAAAAAAGAGGAAAATTATATTAATATTAATATTTTCTCTGCTTACTTGGCAACGAGTTTGTCTGTGTCTGTTGGGAGTTCTAGTAAACATAATCTCAAAACGTTCTCGTTAAATTGTGTTAAATAATTGATACTGGCATATGTCTGTGGTACATAGATTATATAATATTTGGCTTGTTGTTTTAATACATGTACCGCTTGGAATAATGCGTGCTTCTTTGAGAGACCAAATTGACTCGTTTTTGCTTCTGTTTTGATTTTTTTTGTTTTTTCGCGTTGTTCTTGTTGTTCTCGAACCTTTTTCCTACTCGCTAAATGACTTAAAACCTATGTACACAGTTTGTGGGGAAGAATTTCTTAGGGAGCTTGAGCAAAGAGTGTGTGCACAACGGGCTCTAAATTTAAAACAACTCAATCGTACGTGCAACGTCTGCCGTTTGTCGTCTGTTGTCTGTTGTCTGTTGTCTATCGTCTGTCTCTCACTGCAGAAATACGTCTTGTTTGCCTTTTGTGTACAATTGTGATGTCTCCTAATGGCTTGCAACTTCGATTGCTCTCGTTTTAGGAAGGAGCCTGCGTGGCAGCCGCCGCTGCTGCGGCAGCTGAGGTACTTGCTGTGGTCACATCCTCGCATATGGTGTGCAGCTTCTCCATTTCGGAGCTGGTCACAATGTTGATGGAGCTCACTTTGGCACGCTGATAGGCCACCACGGTATTCTCGCCCAGACACTTCACACACACATAGCCAATGAGCACTGCAACACCAACTGTAAGAACACGCACTAACGGATCCACATACATTTGTATAATGGCCCAAGCTGTAGCTCCTGTCACACACATCAGCGTAATCAATATGACGGTCTTCATCCAGTGCTGTATGGTAAAACCTTTGTCCCATTCGAGTCTGGAAGGAGATCGGTAGGTGGTCACAAATTGAAATGTGGATTAATGCAACTGTGGGGCTCTTACTTTTTGGATTTCTCTATTTCGTACGGATGCGAGCAAACCTTGCAAGCCAACTGCGCATCATTGTTGCTGCAGCTCTCGACTAGCCAGCGCTTAAGGCACTCATGATGCACTGAGCTAACGTCGCCGGTGCAGCGGCAGGGCTGGATGAGCGGCTCCGGCTTGTCGCTGTCATAGCATATCCAACAATCCTTTTTGGTTAGGAACGTCTGTCCTTCCTCTGGCGACAAAATATTCCGGTCCGCGTCGAGTGTGGGTATCGATGGATCGATCTGCCGGGAAAGTAGCTTGCGAGGATTGAGTATCCACAGCTGTTCGGGTGCCATCGAGTTCCACAGGCAGCACGGAAACCATAAGGCGACGCCTATTTCGGCAATGCGAAAAACGATATCATACCAGTTTCGGGAATTGACGGGAACCCTAATGGAGCGAAAGGGGAAGAGACTTCAATTGAATACCGAAATAGCATTTATCAGCTATACAACTTACTTGCCCTTCCACAAATCACCCAATGTCTCCGATGTCAGAAAGCCAACAATCACAATTAGCATAATGGCCTGGCTAAGCAGCCCTAAACGCGATTGATGCAGCTGCGAGGCGTTCACGATTGCCTCGCTGGGTCCAAGTATTTTGCCCGTCTGATCGTAGACAAAACCTCCGCGTAGTTTAAAGAACACTTCCACGCCATAAATAAGAAAGAAGATAACGACAATCAGCAGGAGCACAGCATAACAGCCATTGAAAATGTGCGCATAATCTCTACGCTCCGAGTTAATCAGCGAGTTGAACACCTCAATTCCGAACAAGCTGTACAGGAAGAAATTGAAGGCGACAAAGCCGAGGAAGCTCTTTGACAGGAACTGCGACCTCTCCCAGCGTATGTCTCGCAGGTGAAATATCTGAAACGCAAATTGCAAAGCGATATGTAAATAGCGCAATATATATCTATAATAATATGAGTGTATAGGCGGGCAATAGGCTGGCAAGTGCGCATGCACTCGACTTTCAAACGTCCCCCCTCAGTTTAATTAATGGGCGCGATAAATTGCGGTTGCCTATCATTGCGATATGGCGAACCGTTGAAAAACAATCGTAATTGTGTATTGGAAAATGTTCGAGTGCACGCGTACCCGTACCCGTACCCGTACAATTGTCGCACTTGAGTTTGAAAATGGTTGATGTTGATTCCGATATCATCCATAACATTTTTTTTTTCTGCGCGAACTTCTAGTTCAAACATATTTAAGCTTTGCCTCTCAGATAAGATTCTAGTTGGCTAGAAAAGCTGCCTGCCCTCGCATAATAACTAGAAGTTTCCCTCTCTACGGCTTCTGCTGACTCTCACTGGTTTAGCTATTTGCTTTACGATAAGATTTTTGGGCACAGTCGAGAGTACAAAGCTCTCCTATATTTATGTTCGTTGCGACAGTCTAGGGAGAATTACTTTCATGCTTATATAACACGGGATTCCGTTTTATCTGCGTTCTAGTGGTTATAGTTAGATTAAGCAAATAATGACCATGGAAGGCCCATATATATGTATATATATATATGAGTGCCTGCTAACTTCTTGCATTATTTACTCGCTAAGCTAATTAGTATTGAGTCAGTTTTCGGAAAGACACGAGATTAGTTAAGCATACATGTCCGAAAAACGTGTTAAATAGTCCATAACACGCACCTCATGGGAAAACACGTTTTGGTCCGAGCTAATTTGCATTTCAAAAATTTCCGTTTAAACAATTAATGAATCTTTTATTAAGGATATAATAATATGTGAAATTTTCCTAAAATGGCCTATAGTATAATATTTCTAAGCGTCTTACATTAACTAAATATCTCTTTTAGTATTCACGTTAAATAAATAAATAATTGCCAGTTTAATTAGTTTTCTCAGCTGTTAAAATACCACGCAATAACTGTTCTTTTCTAATATGAGTTCGTGGACTGAATAATCCGACCTGCCCGTCGACTTACCTCGGCCCACATGCAGACGATGAGGGAGGCGCAGGTCATCAACAGCGGATAGTAGGCGGACATCAGGGTGACGGCCCACTGTGGCTGCAGATCCAGCTGGAGAGGATGAGGCAAAGAAATTAATTAGTTTAAACAAAATCGTGCAAACATATTTAGTTTACTTACAGGTGTGGTGAAGTAGGCGCCGCGCAACGAGGACGCCACAAAGACCATGAAGTAGAGCAGCTTTTGTGTGGTGACGCGGCAGGCGCGCAGAATCGACGGCTGCTTGAGCCGCTGATACTCGGCGACAATGCAGATGAGCAGCTGGATGACCGAGACGAGGGCCACCACATAGAAGATGGTCGAGATGCCTGCATAGTAGGACAAGTTGAAGAAGTCGCACTCGTCGCCCGCATATCGAATATCGCAGACGCAGGTGTTGTTCACGCAATCACCGCGACCCGAACAGCTCAGATCGTTGGCCGGCGTGAAGGGTCCGTAAATGCCGCCGCCGGGCGCCTTGCTGTGGCCAGTGCTGCGCATGTTGACCGCATCCAGCGGCGACTGCAGTACACGTTTCGAGCAACGCATCAAGGTGTGCAGGCTGGGTAACATTCTATATTAACTTAGCTGCAATTCAAGCGAGACAGAGGACACAAGTTGATTACTAATTGATCAAGGCTGCCAATCGGAAAAGACAGCAAACAACAACAAAAGGCGCAAGACAAACAACAGCAGCAGCAACAACAACACCTTGGACAAACACCCTTTTGTCATTTCAATAAACATTTGCGTCTCGACTGGGGCCGCTAAAAACTAATGCAAATATGTACTCAGATACAACTGCCATGCGTGTGTGTGTGTGAAATAGTGTCAATGCAAATATGACGTCGGGTTAGGGGTGTTCACGCCAAGAACTTTGACCCGAGGCTGGCTTATAAATGGCATGCTCATAAATTTGCGATTAGTAAATATTTGAAAAACAATCTCATACTTAACATAAATAAATAATAGATAACATCTGCCGCCGTGCTCTGTAGGCATTTTATGGTAAATTTGATGGGTTAAAAAATTGTCTAAGTTGTTTCTATTTATATAGCACCATTTTCTGTGAAGATTTTCTAGCAACATTTATTTATTTCTTTTTTTTTTTTTTTTTGCTTATTTAGGGAGATTTTAGGAGAATCTAAAGATGTTGAGGAATATATAATAAATAAAAACATATATATATATATATAGATTCTGAGCTAGTGTAAGCCTGGATATAATAGGTAAATTGAACTCTCAGGGTTTATTTATTTATTTATGAACGCATCAATTTTTCTTTCTTTGCGAATTGTTTATTGCTAATAACATTTATATTTATTTTCATTGCATTTCTCACATTCTTTCCATTGGATATAAAATGTTGTATAATGAATTTAGTAGATTTCGACACTTATAAGCTTTTTCCTTAGGAAAAGTTTACAATAAAATTTATTTTAAAAATAGGAAATGATTGAATAGCCTCCTATCAGGACTTAGCCCGCGTAGTTTGATATTTAATTACCCAGGGATTAGGACTTAGTCCACTTAGTTTAATGTTTAATTATTCAGTTAAAATATTCCTATACTAATTATTTCACATTCCGTTTATTAATTATAGATTCTGTTTATAATTAAATTCAATCTTGAGTTAATAAGAAAACAGACAGCACACAAATAATATTTAAAGATACTTTCTTTTATTATTGAAAAAATAATACTTGTTTATCTGAGTATTAAATATATTTATAGTTTTATCAGAAACATATTCGAGATCCATTTAGCATTGCATTGCAACTGTCGTCTAAGTACATTGAATACCCCTGTTAATGGGAATTTAAGTGAGTCGACTTGTGGCTCGCCCCGTCGCCTCGCTGTGACCCCATAAGTCCCATATAAAAGGGCTGCGAAAAGGCAGAGAATGTGTTTGCGCTGGGCTAGATTGACAATGCTAGATTGTTATGCTTGCAACGATTTCCCTGCCCATCCATCAAAGTACGTACTAACAGAATGAAGACAGACAGTCGGATAAGGAACGTCGAATGGATCGATATAAATGTCTCGACACCCACAACTGAAACTGACAATTGGCGACAGGCAAACAGCAAGCAATCAAGCGGCCAAATCCATTGAGTTGCTCTCCAAAACCCATATCTACAGACATATATGACTGGGTGTATTGCTCAATTGAAATGCATGAGACGTGTCTGAAAATTAAGTAACAGAAAAGGCAAGCCTAGACTTTTACAGAGATCCGCAGATGTCACGCGCTCCGGTTGGCAGGGCAGCTCGATTTCAATTTGGAATAAGACCAATTATTATTTATTCTCTTGTTCTTTTCTAATGCTTTTCATTAGATTTGTGCGTTCCATTGCGTTCTTCCAGCAACTACTGTTCGCTGATAACAATTGATGTTCTGAGGAGTACGTGCACAACGCTCTGAGCTAATGTTAATGAACGCTTAATGGCCCATTCTATATCTTATTTGGCACTAGGCGAAGGAAATGCGTACAGTGCTTGCTAAAAAATTACTTACACACATTTTTAATTGCAAGGGGTGCTTAGGACAGTTTACTACAGTTTTTTGCTTCCCTTAAACACAATCATATAAAGCTTTTGATACATTAGCTATATCTATATGATTTATTAATAATTAAAAAAAATTGTTTAACCATTTTTTCTCGTTTGTCTCGAGGAAAAAAAATCTTACACCTTATCTCTATAGTATTTATTTAGATTCAGTCCACATTTGGCAACACAATGAAATTATGCCATAAATAAATTCAGAATGTACTGGCTATATGTGACTTGAAATGTTTTCTTTTTTCTTTTTTGTGTATGTGCCTCAGCGTTCTAGAACAACTTTAGTAGCTGACGGACGATAAGATAAACGAACCCAAGACAAAGCACCGTTTCAATTGCAAAAAATTAACTCCTTTGCAGTATTATGCACTGTAATAAAGGGTCCCCGTATTACGTTACGCCTAGGAAGTCGCTGTTCATTAGACCGGAAATATTTACATATTTTTCTCATCAAGCCCATCCACAGCACGAGCTCGAAGGGCAAATATGATAAGTGCGGCCAGGCAGACAAACAAGAAACAATGAGCAGGGTATGAGAGAGATGGACTATTTAAGAGAGAGAAAGAGAGACAGATAGACGAAGAGAGCAAGACCCTACCGTGCATTGTAGCTTCTGTTTGACAGTTTGTCAATTTTTAAATTTTAACAATACTCGTAACACTCGATGGGAGACGCCGCACCGTTCCTTTTCTACATTTTCACTAGGCTGCTGCGCCTATTGTCCATCAGTTTTTCACACTAATGCAAGTAACACAAATAGCACACAATCGCACGCAGCTTTATATATAGCAGTATATATATTTTTTTTCTATGGATACTCGCGCTGTGTATTTTTATTTTTGTTTGTTTCAGTTTCGCTTATTGCTTGTGTGCGCTTTAATTGGATAACGTTTGGCAACGCAACGCAACGATCATAACGCGACGCCGACGCTGACTACACTAAAACAGTGGGAGAGAACCTGTTGTGATCCAGGCTGTTAGCTGTCGGCGAATGCGAAGCGCAGAGAGCGCTCTATTAGCAGCGAGAGCACTGTTAACAGCGAGAGCTCTGTTAACAGCCCGCGCTATGTTAATAGCGGTGCCAAAAGTATTAGAGATGCGTTTGGGTATGGAGTCATTGGCTAACAATGGCGCAATGGAAAAACTTTATTCACGACTTTCATAAATCAAAATTGATATCATATATATGATATTGGATATCATATATATTTATTGGTAAAAACATTTATTGGTATAGACAAACACATTTTTTATTCATGACCTCAATTCGCATCCCTCTGTTATGCTTCTTTGCTCATCTCAATTTGACACTGTTAACTGCGACCGCTTTAACAGCGATCACGTAAGCAAGCAGTGCGGAGAGGCGCACAATGCGTATACGTCATGCCCCAGCATGAGGCAAGCAGTGCAATAGTTTCAGCGAAACTA
>JABVZY010000083.1:1267839-1287452 GCA_020883555.1 Drosophila nannoptera | reverse complement strand
AGCCAGCGGCAGGAGGACTCCCAGACTCTCAGACTCTCAGACTCTCAGACTGGCGGACAGACGGACGGCTTCCTGCCGAGCACCCTTGTATACTTACACAAATTTCCATGCAGGCACGTGCAAAGCTTTTGGCATAAAAATCAATTAGCTTAAATTAATTCCACGAAATATTCGAGCTGCTCAGCAGAAACTTTGACGCAAATTCCGCAGCTCCAGAGCGCTCACACTTCAGCGTATGTGAATGCATATATTATATAAATAAATATATATATCTATATATATTTATACAATTATAATTTTAAGTTTTTCCGCGAACTTAGCCTTGTAAATTTACCATTCATGCAGGGCTTCAGTCACCAGCTCAATGATTAATGTTAATGGGATCAGAGTAAGGCCAAGGAGTTGGAGTTGGATCTGGGCGAAGTTATATGTTATATCGTTTCTATATAATCATTTCTTCTGCTCGACTCTCTTTCAAGCGTTTTCCCCCTCTCCCTGCATTGACAAATGTTGCACTGCCCATTTTGTGCATTCCGATTATGCAAACTATCCGATTGGCCGCTGGCAACCACACGTAAATTAATGCCCTCTTCGTTGGCCCATTATTTGAATAGTCAATTACACCATTTTCCGAATGATTTGGCGAATGCAGCAATCAATTGAATTATGGCCATTGAAATAATTAAATGCTCATCGCTCGCATGCAAATGTCAATTTATGCATATTTCAGGAGCTGCAATCAAATGATAAATTTGCCCAGGGACAGGAAGGCCAGGCAGTCGGTGGTTGCATATATACGGACTGAAATGTATAAATATATATATATATATATATATATAATATAAATAGCGAATATAATATAAATATATATATACCTCAAATATAGCTAATATCTAATTTTGATAAGGAAAGATAAAAGAATATTTAACTGCTATCAGATAGATCAGATTTTATAGGGTTAGAATAGATATTGGATATGGCATTGGATATGCGAAAGTGTGTGACAGAGAGACAGAGAGAAGGGAATCCTTCGAACGGGAGCTCGAACTTTAGAGAGCGTAGGCAAACAAGGCGTATACAGAACGTGAGCCTCACATTGAAATTGTTGCGTACAAGTTGCGCATTCATAATTAGACCCTCAATGGGCATGATGGACTGATGGCTGTGTCTGGCCTGGCTGTTGCGTTGATAGACAGACGAGGCTTAAGTGCCCCTTTGAAAATCCATTGCCGGCTTCTTTTGCGTGAAATGGAAAACTTGGCGCAACTTGCCGAAGCTAGAGGCGATAAGCGATTTCCTCTATCAAGGACATGACGGATATTTAACATCGCTGCACATTCCCTGGAAGCTCGTGGGTGGCAGGGGCAGCCCCTGGGTTGAGTGTGCGCACATTTCAAGCACGTCATCGGCCAAAGGAAAACATAGCTGTAACCATGGACGAGTCCCTCTGACAGTCGCCCAGTCGGGCCGTCAATCTGCGAGAATTCCGCAAAGTTTAACGAACTTACAGGAGCACGTTGCTCGTATGTGCACGCGAGAGAGACGGAGAGAGTGTGAGTGTACGCACCTTAGTGATTACCGTTACCTGCCACACTTCTGCGGTAATGCGTGGATTACGAATGAATAGCTCCATTTTGTACCCAAAGCTCGCCATTCAAGTTGCAACAAAAAGCTCTTAAGCTTTCAGTGGCGCCATTAGTGTAGTGTAGTGTAGACTCCTCTGATGGTTTGTGTATTGGCTGCATGGAGATTAAGGGAATTTCCTAGGGAGAGCTTTAAATAAGGAATTTTCGCAACAACAAAAATTCTTGACAAATCATGCCGTACTGGAAAAGTACCAATTGTGTCCAGAATAAGTAATGACAAGGGATATTACTTTTAAAAGAGAATCTCCCCCGAAGGACATTCGTAAGGAAAACAAACTTTTCATGTACATCAGCAAACACTACGTTTTTAATACTGACTCAACGGAAACTTGTTGCATAGTGTAGCACTTGGGTAAACGACCTGTGGAGATGGCTCACCAGCCGTGCTCCTTCTGCAGGACATGCTTGTAAATGGTATAGGGAACAGGATATGGCTTGGGCACAGGTATTTTGATGTGCTTGATAACCTCGACGGGATACGGCTTTTCCACTTCCACGGGATAGGGCTTCTCCACAGTATAGGGTATTTTCCGTTCCGTTATTTCGGGAACGATTTTATAAACTGGAACTTGAATTTCCTGCTGCACCGGAATATGAACCGCATAGGGTTCTGGGATTTGCAGCCGTATAACATTTGGTACCTTTGGAATGGAGATAAATTGAATTGAATTGAAATCCGGTTCGATAAACGACTCAAAATTGACGCACTTGAACGGCCACGGGATGTGGTATTGGCAATGGCACCTTCTCGATGACATGGACGGGCACATGTTTCGATGTCTCTGAGTATGTGGTGGGTGTGTGTTGATACTGATGATAGTCCCCGATCCCCGTGCCACCAACTCCACTTCCTCCTCCTCCGCTGCCACCCTCATAGTGGGCATCGCCGGAGTGCTCCGAGGCATAGCTAAGGGACAGGCCGCATACCAACAGCTGGGCAGGATTCAAGATTTAGGATTCATCTTTCGGCCATAATGCACGCACTTACTAGTAACCACATTTTTGTGAACTAAGCTTGTGAATTTAACAGTCAGCTCCAGACGCGTCAGAGAGGAGTTAAACAATGCGAGTCTCTGCCATGGGCTGGTCGACTTTTATAGTCGCAACGCGTTGGCCAAAAGTGAAAGATTTGCTCATTGCATTGGGTCTTGGCTGCAGTTGATGTAACCATAACATTGAAATAGAAAGTATTGCATTACCATTCGGATCGCATAATTTCCATTGTGCTTTTCCAAGCAAATGTTATAACAACAAATTGAGTTCAAGTGGGTATCAAGTATCCCGTCGCCCATTGCGCTCTCACTCGGTTGGAAAAGTGAACGGTCCCGTTCCGTTCCGCCCTGTCCGATCCTAGCACAATCTCGGACCTATCCCAGCTTTGGGGTTAAGGTTGTTACACGTACTTGAGTTCTGCAATCGCTTCCGTCAACTGAAGCGTGCACAAGCCGAAAGTGATAGTCGCAGCAGCCAACGCTTCCCAGCTGTTGGACTACCCGTCAGACCACTTTTGAGAGTGGCCTGAGGCTGGCCCAAGTATTGTCTAGGAAATGTACTGCATTACTTTCGTGGACTACTGCGGCTGCTGCAGGCATAAACTAAAATATCAAAAATTGGTTACTCATAACGACTAAATTGCTTCCAGGAATACTAATCATTGGGCGGCTAAACATAGAATTATGTTTCGCAGTGTTCGGCGTGTGGCGGAACTGGTGAGAGTGTCCGATCAGGAAACGATCGAATCAAGTGCAATTTTACCCACTAACACAAAGGGGAGACACGGGCCAATGTAGGCCAGTATTTGAATAGATATTACTCTCGCGTATGATATGAGCCACATCATCATCAAATCTTTTATAGAGGTAAGCCTTAAATTAGCTGGAATTACATCGACTCATAATTAATTGTAATTATGTTATTTATTTTTACAAAGTATTGTTCAGTTGGTGGAAAAAAACTTTACATTCCGCACAGGCATCTTTTTAACTAATTAACTAATGGAATACAAACTTAGTGGAATGCGTTCTCTTAGGCTTCCAGTTCCTCCTCCCATTCCCAGTCATTGAAATCGTTCTGCGAGTAAATATGCCATCAATATCTAATTATGTTGAGGCCTCATTGAGTTACTTACATAGTCGTCCAGGTCGCCCTTCTCCTCGGGCAGAGCCTGTGGCGAACAGGCCATATATGCTACGCCGGAATTGTGACCGGAACACTCGCAGGTCTGTGACTCAATGGGCGTGGCACTTTGAGCCACACGCTGGGCGAAAATGTTGGCAAACCTTACAATAGGATATTTTCGCTCTGGCGCCAATTTCCGGGCGCTGAACACAGATCCGTTTGTCTCTAGAGCCAGCGAGGTGCAAATGCCCAAATTGCTCTTGGGGATGTGCACCTGACCGCGCGTCTCGGCATCGCCCTCAGGATAGCGTTTCGAGTACACGAGTTTCTTGTCCAGCCCGAAGAAGTGACGCAATTTCTTTGTGCGCTCAAAGTCGAATTCCGTGTCCGCCAGAATATGCAAATTAACGCTCTCCTCCAGCATAAACTGCAATATGGAGGTGTAGTCGAAGCGCATATCCCTCGGCGAGCAGCTACTGCAGGAAAGCAAAATAAAGGTCTTTGATACTCCCGGCCGGAAGTTCAGACGTGATGCCGTTGAAATAGCCATGAGGATATCGTTGCTGGTGCCGTTGCCTGTGGTAATATGAGCGAAATATTCCGCCAATTCACTGGGCTTTGATGTGAAGACATTACGCTCGTAGATAATAGTGCGTGGTTTATCATAAGGCTCCACACCGCCGAATGCCACAACCGCGTAACTGGGAGTGTAGCAAGGTAAATACGTTAAAAATTCAGTAATCTATTTACGGCTGTTGCTTACCGATTGTTGGTTATCTTGGCAGCCTGCAGTTGCTCCTCTATGCTGGACACGACAGTCATAATGCTCTTGGCTCCTTTGAGATTCGCATTACATGGCTTCGCCTCCACGATGAACACCACATCGCTACTGCGCGGCACATCCGCGCCGTTGAGCTCGATGAACTTACCCTCCGGCACATACGAGCCATTGGCCAGCTGGCAGCTAATGGAAGAGCAAACATAAATATTAAATTCGGCCGTAAGTAAGCATGCCAGAATTACTTACAACACACACTGGTCCGGCACACGCATGGGCACCTTGAGTGTGGTGCAAGTCTCGATATAGGCCAGGGCTGCCGCACAGGCTCCCTTTATAGCGGGATGGCCCGGTCGTATAGGCTGCGATTTCATGCCTAAGTCCAGGCACATTTCATAGAAGGGAGCCGGATCAACCACAGCAGTGCAGGCAGACAAAATGCCAGCGCGGAAAAAGCTGTTGCATATCTGAGAGACCTGCGGACTGGGGATCTCCGCAGGTGCCAGCTGAGTTTGCTGACAGCGCTGCAAGCTCCACGAGTCAGTAAACGGTTTTGTTTGCGTGGTGATGGAACCATTGGCCATGGTGTACTCGTCGTAGGGTTCGTTGTTCAGCGTGCCCAGCAAACCAGCTGTCTTGGCGAAGTACCAGCCGCTCACATCAAGCCAGCACAGGTCGAACTGCACATTGCAGTGCAGGCTAAATTGTGCGTCCGAAATGATCGAAAGGATATCCAGCTCCCGGTAGATGTTGACGTCTCCCAATTTGAGAGGCAGTATAGGCTGCGGATTGCCATTGACACTTATGTGCTGCGGAAGAAAAAGTCTTCTCAGTTATGGAGTCCGTTATATGGAGTCCGTCATACTTACATCCGTTCCCAAATCTATCTCAATGAGCTGCCCATTTGCAATGAAGCTCAGTTTGCGCGTCGAAGCATCGCCCAATTCACGGCCAGTCGGAGGTTGGCCCTGACAAAGGAGAAAGAAATTTATTAAACAACTGGCTTGGCTATATGATGCACATGCACTCGAATCCTTACAGCTGGCTCCAGCAAGAGTGTAAAGTTGCGCTTGAAGAAGTCATGCGCCAGCAAATAGCTGCAGCTCCGTCCACTATTGGCCAGCTGCCTGTAGTTCAGGTTGAGGCCCACAAAACGTTGGTCGAATGTCATATAGTGCCGGGAGTCGATCAGCAGAGCTCGAGCTATGGGTGAAAAAAATAATAATTAATAAATGTATCTTTGAGTAGGGGTTATATGATTAACGTACAGTAGTAGGGTGGCAGCCAGGTGTTGGGGTCCAAATGGGCTCTCAGGTTGTACAGCCGCATGATTATGGAGGAGTTCGTTTCGCTGAGGAAGCTCTGGGCCTTGGACAGAATTTTATATTCGGGTATTTCTTCGTACTTGGGCGTCTCGTTGAAGGCATGCCAGGACATGGGCAGCTTTTGTTCCAGATCAATAATGCCAACCTCTGGGTCAAAGATGAACTTCGTCTTGGCTTCCCTGTACATGTCCGCCGTTTCTAGAGCATTCAGTGCATAATTACGGAATTTATTTCGCAAAAGCCCATACAGCTGATGGATGCGATACTCCAGCTGTAGCTCATCGGCTATCCACTCCAGTTTGGCCACGATTTCGTTGTACTTCTGCACAACGATCTGCACCTGTTCTATCTTTTGCAACTGCTTGATCTCCTGCCATATTTCCGTTAGCACCTCGTTCAGCTCGGCTCCAAATGGCACCACCTTGAAGTACTTGTCCTTAACGAAGTTCCACGCCAACGTTGAGTACTTTTTAATGTTAGTTATGGCATCGTTCGCCTGAATATCCCTGTACAGGCGCTCTGCATCGGCTGTGAAGCTGGATACCTTGTTGAAATAGGGCGACTCGGCAAGCTCGTTGGTACGCTTGTATATAAAGTCGAACACCTCCTTGCTCAGATCCCAAGCAGTGGTTTCCACAAAGCTGATCAGCTTGAACATGTGCGGCTCGAAGCGCTTCAGCACACTGTCCCAATAGGTCTCGGCCAGACGCCAGAACTTGTTCCACAAATTCTCGATGTATTTGATAAACTTGATGTGAAGATCCTTCACAAACTTATCATACTTTTCAATGCCCTTCTCCATAAGTGTGGAAATATAGCTCAAGCTCTCGCCATGGAAGAAACGTGTGATTGCATCCAGAACGTTGTTATAGGTCGCTTTCACGGTATCTATCAGCCAGACGATGCTATTGCGCAGAGCCTTGCCCGAGTCGCCCATGGCTTGCCACAGTTCGGAGAATATCTTGGGCAGCGACTCGATGTGATCCCTGATCGCTAGTTCATCTAGAATAGTCAGCGTAAAGTTGACCACATTTTTGATATAGAAATCGTTTGCCTCGTACGACTGATTCACAAACAAGCGCAAATCATCCAAATCTTCCTCCAACACGCTCAACTGGCTTATGTCCTCAATGAATTGTTGGTTGTACTCCTTCGCGGTACTCCAAATAACTCCCAATGACTCCACAGATTCCGAGTACAAGGATTTGATCCAGAAATCAATACCCTCCGAAAAGGAGTTGTATATAGAATTTCCGAAGCCTTGGAACTTCTCGCGCAATTCCTCCTTTATTTCGGGACGCCAGTGGAATCGTCCTGTTATCAAGCGCGAATGATTCATTTTCAGATAGGAGCTGACATCAATAATCCGTATCTCCTCATAGTTGCGCCAAATGTCCAGGTAGCCACTGCGTGTGTCTGGTATATAGCCAACCATCTGAAGGTTCTGAGTAGCATCCTCCGTCAGATTAAAGTCCATGCGTGCAGTTCGCTCCAACAGATTAACATACACATAACCCGAATGATTCGTGTCGGGTGAATCCCAAATGGTCGCATTGAGGCCGTACACAGGATAGTCGATGGTGGGTAGCAGCCAGAGCCTGACCGCGTGGTAGGGCGAAAGGCGCTCGTACTCCAGCTCTCGTTTATTCACATCCACCAGGGCCAGGAATTTGCCATACAGTGGCGAATAGTCGCGCTTGTAGTGAGCAGTGGACTCCGTCTTGTAATATGAAGGACGTGCGGCCAGCGTACTATTCAGCTCGACATCCAACTCGGATGCCGGATGGTAGCCATACAGCTTGAACGTATAGTTCGTGTGGCCCACATCTCGGTACATGTCTCGGAGATGGGCACCCAGCGTAATCAGTTGCTCGGGATTATTTGAGTAGTCCACGGTCAATTGGGTTTTGAGCAGATCATGCGAGCCCCGGTAGTACGTAGCCTTGCAAGAGATGTCCTTTTCAAGGTACGGATGAGTTACCGTCCAGCCAAACGTTTGATGATCCCGATCACCCTTACGCAAAGGAACCGCATTCCAATTAAAATTACTGCGTATGTTCCTCGACTCATCGTTGGGACCAGTACCAGCCCACTTCACGCCGAGGTCCGCATTGAATTGTTTCTCCGTAAGGTAGTACCAGCCGTTGGTCGACAAGTTCCGTTTCGGGTAGAAGAGCTCTAGCGCAAAGGTCTGCGACTCATTGCCATTCTGGAAGGACTCAAACTGATTAGCAAAGAGGGAAAACTATTTGTTGTAAATTGTTGCTCACCGTGCTGAAGTTACCCAGCTCCAGGTTGTAACCTATCCAGGCCGTCTTCGATAGCTCAATTTTGGCGTGCTGCTTGATCACATTTGGATTCACATCCTCGTAGCGTGTGGTCAAAATCACTGCTCGATTTGGATGTATGGCCACCACCTTGAATTCCTGAGTTGTGGCCGTCGTCAGCGTATGGAGCTCACCGGTTAAGTTGAAGTTCTTAGTATTCCGCAGCTCGAAGACCTCAAGATGCTTGATGTCCCGCGGTTCAGCTAAATTCCGCATGTCCTTTGTGCTCACATAGCGTATGCCAAGCGGCTTCATATCGTTCTCCAAAGTTATGTCCGTTGTATCCTTGTGGAAGGGATGCTTTTGCTGCTGCACTCGCTTGTACTTGCCATCGAGGATCTGTTGCGTATTATAGACAACTTTGAGGTTACCCGAATCCATATGAGGACGCTCCTGCAGCCCATAGGCAACATCCGCCCGATGCCTGGTTGTGAGGGGCACTTCAATTTCAATGTTCCCATTCAAATTATGATTGGTATTGTCGCCATTATAGTTGCTCTTCAGTTTGAAGAATGCGCTGTCCTTTGGCCAGCTGCAGCGAACGTATCGATAGCTCTGGCCACTACAAAAGAGTATCAGGATCTTATTATACGCACATTGTTCATTATGTTCCACTTACCTCTTTGTGGTGAACTCGAAATCGGTCTTGAACCAGCTGACATTGAGGAAAGGCGTGCTGCTGTTGATGGCGCCATGCATATTGGTCAGCGAATTGAAGGACACATCCAAGTCTGTGATCCGATTTTTTCCTGGATAGTCAAATCCACAGACAAAGTTGTGGTATTCAGCATTGGGTTTGTCATAGTGCCCGGCCAATCCCAGAGTGTAGTCTCCTTTGACTTTAGGTGTAGTCAGCTTGGCTTGGAATTCTCGACGATAGTTTTTCTTCTGCAGCACGCTAAAGTCGCCTTCGACTACCGAAAGATTCTGCTTCTTGCCCCACTCTACATGAGCCAGACCCTTCAGAGACTTTGTGTCATTGAGATAGCTGAAATGTGAGGCTAGCTTGCGCTGTGCCTCCAATGCTTCGTAGCTGCCCTTGACGGAGAGCTCGGAGACCGCCCGCTGCCTGCTCACGAAATCTCCCCGATAGCTGCCGCTAAGCTTGTGAGTATCGCCCGTGGGCAACGGCAACTGGGTCAGGACTTCAAAGTCCAAATCGTCGACTGACTTCATGTGCAAACTACCGTTTACATCTAGATTCCACTTGGAGTCGACGCTCAGACGACCGCCTGTCTGCAGCTGCTGGAAGTTCTCGCCCGGATTCAGATATTTCACGCTGGCGTGCACGATCCGCGGCTGGGCATTGGGCCGTTCCATATAGCTCTCCAGAACGAGCTGCACATTCTTGGACAGTAGCCAAGACCACATGCAGCTGCCGCGTCCAATGTGCTTGCCAATTTGATACTCGCCCACGATCTTGCCATCGTTATCATGCACCGACACATCGGAGTGCAGATGAACAGAATCAATGCCCAAATGCTTCCATGGTGTATCCAAATTCACATCCCCGATCAGGCGTCCGCGTTCCATGGGCTTCAAATTGCCATAGAAATTAATCCGCGCTATTTCGGGTTCAGTGCTCTCCACTAGCACAGAGAAGTCCATGGGGCCATTGGCATCGGAGAGACTGTATCCGCCTGATATCTGACACATCTTGCCATCCTCGATAGCGCTGAACGAGAAGCCGACTTTCTTGGGGCCCTTTTCCTGAATATTGAGTTCAATAACGCCGTCGGGACCTCCTGACTTGGGCTGGATACGCAGCGTCACGTCTAATGGTAGCGTATCTGACATACGGAGCACTCCCCTAACATCGTATACGGCCATGTTCCGGTAAAGATTTCCCAGCACGTCGTACTTTCGTCTATCTTGCGCAGAGCGTACAATGGTGCCGTGCATGGATATGTTACGGTAATTCTTTAATGGTGTCCACACTTCCACGTTGAACACATCCTGCTTCTTATTAGCACGCGCTCCATAAGCAATAATCTGTCCGTCCCGACTCTGAAGATTCAGATCAATGCTCAGCTGCGGACTGGGCCCTTTGGTGGCCAGAATGGAGGTAGACGCTAGCTGTAGAGGCAGCATGGTGGTATGCACCTTGCCATTGACATGTACATAGTTCGCGGGATCCGTGTGCCAGTCCGACTCAATGTGCAGCTACAAAGATCGGCTTCATGTTAAAAGGAGATCTTTGATATATACAAGTTGTGGCCATACCTTATTGAGCACGCCGTTGTCGGTGACCTCGAAGCGGATATCAACTAAATTATCCACAGCGCTGAAGTCCTTCTTAAAGTAGGCATTGCAGCCATAGAATGGAATAACGTTCGTTTCGAGCAGAATACCAACAGATGTCTCCAGGAAGTTTTCCTCGTGCTAAGGGCGAGATAAAAGATGAACTAATAGTTCGACGGATAATATAAATACTTACCTCGACAGCGGCCGCCAGGGAGAGGTGTGTGTGAGCTGTTGTTGAGCTGATGTTGCCTTTGTAGGCGTTATCATCCATTTCGAGTCTTCCAACGATTTTTATCTCTGGCAGCTGGTCATAGGGCGTGATCAGTTTGAGTTGAACATTGTGTGCCTTGGGTCTGACTTTGTCCACAATTTTCGTGTAGTTAACCTCGCATCCCAGCTCCTGTGATATGCCTTTGCCATCGCGAACTACGAATAGCACGCGCTGGTAAAACGCGTTGAAGTATAGGTCCAGCTTATATTCCACCACCGATTTGAAATCCTTGGCTATTTCAAAGGGCGTGGCGACAGTTAGCACATTGAGCACATTTATGTAGTCGGGGAAGAAGAGACGATCTCTGAAGTTTACACGACCTTGGGGCAGCTCCACGTAGCCCAGTATGAAATACAAGTCCAAGTTCTCCTGTATATCCACCTCGCCACGAATGGTGGGCCAGATCAAAGTGTCCAGCTCGAAGTTAACTAAATAGGATAGATAATCCTCTTCGTCTGCCTCAGTATCTTCCTCTTCTGAATCATCTACAACGATTTTCGGCGGATGGAAATCACTGTCGAAGTGCAAGTCCAACAGCATTTTTTGATTGCTCAACTTATTCACCAGCTTTGGCTTCTGCTGTCCATGAATCTTAACACCGAGCTTATAGTTCGAGAGCTTGCCGTGCAGCTTCAATATAACGTTATCCCGTTTCATCACTTGTACGATAAATCCGTTCTCCTCAAATCCGGCCAACGGCGTGAATACCAGATACGAATACTCAAAGTCCGTCAGATTCTCCATGTGCCAGACTCCAGTGAAGCCCAGCGTAGAATTGTTCCATATGCCACGCATATCCACGCGCTCGGGATTCACGTTGGCTAAGAGGGCCGCCTGTTGGAAGCTCTCAATGGGTGTTGCCACGCTCAGTTTGACATCAAAGTCGAGCAAATTCTTTATGTCCGCCAGCACCTCGATGCCTAGGGCCGCAGTAGGAGCTCTAACTTCTGCAACGGCATGTCGTTTCTGCTCGTTCAGACCAAACCTTCCGTGAATCGTTCGGAATTTCTCCAGGGGCGTTGTTATATTAATGCTGAGCATATTGTCTGTGAATTTGTGAACATAGCCATCCATGACGAGAGTGAACTCTCGAAGTTCAAACTCCAGAGATGCAGCTCCTTGCACCTGACGCTGTTCGTTTAGCATAAACATAGCCGCCAGTCCGCCCTTGCGGTATCCCTCAAAGGGAGTAATAATAGCGACTGTGCCGGAGACATTATGATATTGATCATTGCGGAGAACATTCCAGTTGGACTTGATGCTGTAAGTATTGAGTGTATCGTTCTGTCCCTTGTAGTTCAAAAAGAGATCTGTATCGACCTTCTTTGGATCCTGCCAGTGGATAACCTTTACATTGATGGTGGGTATGTCTTTGATGGTGCTGTTGATGCCGAAGCGAACATCAAAGCTAATCAGTTGGTCGTGAATGTCGAAATCGCTTTTGTAGCCCAGCTGCAGTTTCTGGTCCTCCGCCCAGGTCAACGTTGAGTTAACCAATATCAAATTATGCAGATTGTAGACACCGGCTCTTAGAGTATTGGTACGCCAACCCTCAAAGGGCGTATTGATCTCGGCATGAATCCAATTGTGCAGGGTCTTGCCCGGCATTAGACCAGCATCATAGTTGAACTCAATAACATCGGTAATGCTCCACGAAGCGTGGGCCTTACCATAGTACTTGGGTCCACCCGTGTACGCGTTGAATCCGCAGTTGACTGTGCGTTCCGGATAGGTTAACATAACATTGCCGTCGTAGTGCTTATTGCCTGGATTGTTATACTCGATAAGCAGTCCCAATCGCTGGGATGGATCACGGTTAGCATCCCATTTGAAATCAAGAGACAGCTCCTTCCGTTTTTCAATGTTGAGGAGGCCCAATTTCACGTGAACATCGCGAATCCTAGTTACAGAATAGGGAATAGAGTATATAGTATGGACAACATGATCTTCAACAAGAAACTTACTTGTCAATGTGAATTTCAAGCTGCAATAACTTTGGCTGCTCTGAGAGCACTTTCAAATTGGCCCAGTAGTCTTTTTCTTTGACTTTCAAACGCAGCTCTGCATTGGAGTTTCGATTGTGGGAATTCGCCGCATATTGTATGCTCACG
Organism: Drosophila nannoptera; assembly: GCA_020883555.1. NCBI lineage: Eukaryota > Metazoa > Arthropoda > Insecta > Diptera > Drosophilidae > Drosophila > Drosophila nannoptera. Next base: position 1,274,632 of record JABVZY010000083.1, on the reverse strand, counting down.
CCATAGGGATCCTTGCCATATTTGGCCTGCACATCCAAGAAAAGCAGGAGCTGAGTGCGTCTGTATACAATGTTCAATGAGGTGCTCTCGAATGATGGACTCTCCACGACCATTTTTAAGTGGTGCAACTGATTGATGCGTGAACTACGATCCTTGTAGTTACCCTTGACGGAGAGCGAATGTCCCGTAAACCAAGAACCATTGATAAACACCTACATCAATAAGATTTGCATTAGTTGAAAGTAAATCTCCAAGTATCTTCTACCAACCATATAATCCTTGACCGCCTTCTCATTGACTTTCACTCTTAGCGTGCAGGAATTAAACTCGGGCACAGAAACATTCATATATGCATCGATGGAGAAGAGACTGCGTCGTGGCAAGTGCACGGAGAAGAGGCCAGTTATCTCCTTTTCTGGCGCATACTTCAGACCCACAATAAAATTGTGCGCGGTGCCATTTTTACTGCGCTCTTCATGCCTGCGCAAATGAGAAGAGTTTAGATGAAACAAACTTTAGCTTTTGAAAATGGACTCACTTGACTAATATGCGGTAGTCGATCTTCGTTCTGGGCAGCTTCAGCTCCAAGCTGGCTCGGGTACGTGATCCCTCAATGGTGATATTTTCGGAGCTGGAACGTGCAAAGATCACTCGAACCAGGCTAGTATAATTTGGATTCGTGTAGTCGGGCGCATTATTGTAGGTGAGAACGCCTTCGGTATGTCCTTGGAGGCTAAGCCAGGTGACATTCGAAGCAAAGTTCAGCTTAGGATACGCAGTCGTACGCAGCTTCACATTGCCACGATATTCTGTTTTCGATTTATCGCCATTATTGACCAGACGACCCGCTAAATTTATGGTTTCTATCTTGGAGTCTTGGAACTGGTAAAGGAAAGAGGTGGGTTAAACAGATCGTAGTTAACTTCCTTCTCTTTTCATCTACATACCCTGTAATTCATAGTCATATTCGTTGATGTCGTCACCTCGCTTTGTACAATGTTGCCACTGACCAACGCCTGCAGCTTCTTGGTCTCAAACGAGATGTGTATGTCGTGCTGCTTGATACCATTCTTCTCATTGATCCTGATATTGCCGCTCAAGCCTGTTATGTTGACGCCACTGATGGCCAAAAGCATGCGTGGCTTGTATACCCAAGCTGTAAAGTCCTGGTATCGTCGTAGCTCTATGCCCAGGTCCAGTGATCGATTGCCATTGTTGTCCAAATAAACATCGAGGCGTCTATAGTCCGGATTGCCATCATAACTGCAACCGGCAGACGCCCGATTCTTGCCGTTGATAAAGGATACGGACGCATTGAGGGCGTCGGGTATGCTTGTTAAATTGGCCACTAGCAGACGTGGTACTTTAGAGCCCGGGGTTGTAAATACTAGAGTAAAATTATTGTATTCTTCCTGCTGGTCCCAATTGTACTCAAACACATATTTCTTTGCCGTCAGATCAGACTTCTTGAGTATGACACTGAAGTTAAGCGGCCCAGAGAGTAATAGACTTGGCAAGGCCTCCGACGAATTACTCAAATCTGGCACACTGTAGTGTGAGCACATTTGCAGTCCAATGGCTGCATCTAGAACGGGCCACGTGCAGGTAGAGTTGGCGCTGCGCTTCTCAATGCCCGTCTGAGGCAGCTCCTGATCGCGTTTGATCACCAAAAGCTCGGAGCGTGCACTGAATATTTCATTCTTATCCTGCGGCAGATTGAAGGAAAACGAAATGAGATTACGCCCACGCATTTTCAGATTGGCTTCCACTTCCGAGTTGGAGTACAGATTGCTCTTGACTTTGATGCCCGACTGTCCCCAATACATGTCTGTTTGCATTGTGGTTATTACATCGACAGATACAGAGGGCTTAAAGCGCCCTTGTACATCAAAATGCCAATCAACATCCAGTTTGTCCAGATTCCCAGAGATGCTCAGGTCAATGGAGGAAGCGCCGAATGCCTGTATTGCCAGCGGTAAGCCCACAGCCAAGGGTGCACTATAGGAAACATCCAAAAATACTCTAGACTTGGTGTAGCTTAACGGCTTGCCGGAGAGTAGCTTCTGGGCTTGATAGAATGGATTGAACTGCTTCATCAACAGCCCCACCTCTCTCAGGGATTCTATGTTGTAGTAGTGCAAATCATTTCCAAAGATACGCAGACCAAACTGAGCATGCGGATTGCTGTAATCGTATTTCAATTTATAGCCAAGTTGATCAATATTCCGATCGATGCTCTGCTTGCGAGACGATGCAGTTGGTTCCGCATTGCGTTTGGCACGCGTTGAGTCCTCGTCTTCATCTTCGAAATTGTAATTATCGTCATCTGACAACTCCACTTCGTCCTCCGTCTTGCGTTTAAGTCGCAAGTTGTCCAATTTGAGTAAGTTATCCAAAGTGTCATCGTCTTCTGCACTTTCGTTGCCGAGCCATCTATTGAGAAAGGCGAGCTTCTTGCGCAGCAGCTTCCCGTTGAGTGGACCCTGCGGCCCAAAAGCGTTGGCCACAAGCTCCTCAAAGCCCTCAGCGCGTGCACTGAACTCAAAGAAGTTAACAGATTGGCCAAAGAGATCTGCAGTGAAGTTAACACTGGCCATGCGAGGCAAATAAGAATCAGTTCCAAAAATAACATTTGCGTCGGTTGTGGTACCTGAACAAAAACAAGTCGTAATATAAATATGCTTCTAGCATTAATTCCGTTCACCTACCGAAATTATACTCATCGAAGAAAAGACTGTGCTCGTAATTCCGGGAGAATTTGCGAATGTCCATTTTGAACTTGTCGGAGAGCTCATCGTTTAGCAGCAAGCCTTGCGCCTCGATGCGCACTGGGGAGTTCGACTTCGCTAAGTTAGTCAGATGGGACCAAACGAACGAGCCCACCTGATTGATTTGCTCATGTTCCAGAATAGACTTGATGGTGCCAATAGATATATAATCTGGGCAGCGCATCGTCTGCAAATAGCTGTAGATACGCAGCTCAGAGTTGAACGAGTAGTCAGCATAGTTTTCCATGAAATAGTTGCGAAACTTTTGGCAGTCGACGCGCCTGAATGCGAGTATGCACTGCAATCGCATATCCACTGGTACACTGTTGTCCTTGATAATTCCCTTTAACTGCTCCCCAAATCCATCAGATAGAACGCCTATATTGCCCAGGCCTTTGAGTAGTATAATCAACCGTTCGCGCTGCTTCCGTTCACCGCGATATCTTTTGAACTGACTGAGGAACTCGCTCTCAAGCAGATTCACAATTTGTATGACCTTCAAATTCTGATCGCAATAGTCGTGGTGCTTGCAAAAGCTGTGCACCACAGCTGTGGCGCCGAGCGTGTATTCGGGATCCAGCTTGTTTCGGGCGTAGTCCAGTATAGTGTAAAAAGTTTCCAGAGTCTCCTCATCGGGACGCGTGATAAACGACATCGTTTCCATCCAGCTGTGCGCCATCTCTTTTGTCAACTTCTCATTCACAATTTGGTCTCGCATCACTTGATACGACGCTGTACTGCCTATATAGGGCAGCGATTCCAGCACATGGTTTCTGCATATAGAAACGTTATTTAGTGTGTGATCTAGAATCGCTTTAATCCTCGACGTAGCTACTCACTTTCCCTGCGGGCAGATACTAGCAGAACGCTGCAGCAACACGGTCAACGTCTTGTAATCCAGACTCTTCGATGTTTGCAGGAAGTTTGTAAAGACATTAATGAACTCTCGCTGAATATTGGGAAAGCCCACATCGCACATTTGTACCAGATGGTCTCGTGCAGCCTTGATCTCATCATGGCTCGGCTTGACGAGAGGCGTGTGATCAAAGACCAGCTCAGAGCGCCGCTCAACCAAATCAATATCTTAAAGTACCAGATTATGATTTCACTATGCGATTCCAATATATAGCTAACTTACTGTTCTCAAGAAATTCGTTAATACTGTAGGCTTCTTCACCCCGCAACCGCAGCGAGCTGTGTGTTGTCGTTAAAGCGCCGGAGCTGCCATTCGAGAACGGCACTAGCAGATGGCTCTCGAAACAGTTGATTTCGCGGTAAACGTTGTTGTCAATGGTCAACTATAATTAAGGGAAATATTTAAAAGTACAGGAAGGTTAGATGTTAATTTTAATGTTTAAGCATTTACTTCTTTCATACTTACGTTACAATAGCTCTGAGAGTTGAGGACAGGCCAGATGGTCTTATCATCTCGGAATGTATATGGGGTGGTCTGTAGTACTGACTGAGTAGCATAGCGTCGCCGGCATGTGGCTATATGCTTAGTCTTGCGAATAGTCACATAGACACTATCAGTAGACTCCAGGGAATATTGTACCTGACACTCGCCAGATACATCCGTCTCAGTGGTGTTGAAGTCCACGTCAAAGCGCATCATGGTATTTTGAAACGCAGAGAGAATGCCCTTCTTGAAGTTGAGCACCCACGCAGATTCCTGCTCACTGGGGCACACCTCGCTAATGTGACCATCGTGGAAGGCAAAGCGAAGCACATTTTTTGTTAGATCTAATGATAAATCGCTGCTCTTCGGATGCAAATGTTCAAAATCGGCCGTAAGCTCATCAGAAGACGTTGGTTCGGCACTGCTCAGATTGTCGTAATAGTCATAAGTTTCCTTAGGCTTCTCCTCCGAAGCACTCTCACTGCTGCCATCCTGCATCGTATCATACAGCTTGACTGTGTTGATACGAAGGTACCCCTCGCATCCTTTGGGAAAGAATATTTCCAGATTTGCTGATAAATACAGATCTGAGCTGTTATCGCCAGAGCCAGCAAATTCGGTTTGCACAGCTACCGTGTAGTCATATTTGTAAAGATCTACCCCATAATTAAACTTTGGGTTCGATTTATCGCATTGTGGACGACCGCAAATTCGAGGATCCTTTAGTGGATCTGCATTTAACATTAGGAAATCGATTATGAACATTTTTCCACAATGTATTTCTACTCACTTTCTCTTGCCGCATGACATTGTCCTACGATCACCACCAATAACAGCCACGTTGGCAGCATATAACTCGATGCGCCCATGTTGGGCTTTGTCTGCTCGTGCACCAACGATGTCTTTATATAGATTGGCTTATTGGCTCACACATAGAACAACTGCTGCGAGTTTACGAGGCTATAAAGAATACAGAATTTTGATTTTCAATATAAATTGGCAGCCAAGACCATAAGCGCATTCGACGACAAAGTCATACCCATGCCCTACTTACCCCTTTAAAGTATTTAAATTGTTGAGTCGAATAAGAATATTAGTAAAGGGTGGAAATATTCAATGCAAATGCATTCACAATTTTTCATATAATTCTGGACTTAAATGCGTTTCACACTTGTTGACCAAGCTTTCGCTTCTGCTTTGAAGCTCAACATGTGCGTGTGGGAGTGGCAACAATGCTCCCATAACCATAAGGCCCTTTGCATATTGCGCTCTTACCATAGGTACATAGAGCTAAAGCAAATCAATTGAATTTCCACTTGATTCAACATAAAACACACAAAAATAAATAAAGTAAAATAAAATAAAAGAAACTCGGAAACAACAAACATTCGAAGACCTTGCTTCACTCCCATGTTACTCTGAAGTTTTGCCACACCCCTTCCCATCATTAATCCCAACAATAAAGTGGGAACAAATCGAAGCGCTGCTGTGGGACTTACGACATTGCGATTGACGCCAACTGTTGGTTGCATTTGCATTTGATTTTAGAGCAAGAGGAAGAATTGTTAACGGTTGTTTTTTCATAGCTCCCCCTCACTGAGTACACACTGCTTTTGTTTTGCTCTCTGCACTTTGCAAACGTATAAATCGCAGCTACAGTTGTGGTTTCCTCTTTGCACATTCCTTCCTTCTTCACTGCCCTGCCTGATGTTGGGTATTTGCTGACAATGATTGCTGGGCTACAAGAAACAGCAAAAGCACTTAACACCATTTTTTGCGCGCTCTTTGGGTGCATACGAACTGCATACACACATCGAATTGACATACTTACATATGTATGTACGTTTATGTGTATATAGAAAAATGAGAGTTGTGAGCGCATATCAATTCCTCATAGTTGGAAGTGCTTTAGGTGGCCCCTCAAAATGTCCGTGTGCTTTGGCCATGCGCTGCACCAGTGCTTACTTGACGGATAAATAATGATTACAAATCTGAGCTCAGTCGGATTTGTCGCTAAATTGCGATTCCATGCTTCCACTTTGGATTTACAAATACGAAACATAGTGAGAGAACGCGCCTTAGTGAAATACGAGAGCTGCCAGATGGCAATAATTTGAAGTTGCAAATTCGACTGGATTAATTTATACATGCATGTATGTATACATATATGAATATTCCTGATTTATAAGCTTCTTAGCTCGCGTTTATCCATCGATTTAAATAATAATATATTTTCGTAGTTGACAAAGAGTCTGGCCACTTTAAACGTATCTTGCTTAAGCAACGTACTATACTGTTTAAGAGTTGACCAGTGTTGGAAACGAATGTAAGCTGCGAAAAAGCTGACAGTACTTATTCGTGAATTGCTAAAACTCGCCAATTTTGTGCTTAAGTTTTAAGTTCTTATTTTTTTTAGTGAAAAAAAGTGTCTTTTTATATCCTGAACACATTGAAAATCGCAAAACCAAGCATTTCAGATCAACGAGCATCCGTCCATCCGTCCATGTAAACCAATAGATGAAAATATTGCGTAATTGATTGAGTTTCTAAGCCGTAGTTTGAACATCAGTCAAGAAAGTTCGATGAATTTTAGTAGCGTGCTTGGTATGTGAAAAGCCAACATTTG
>JABVZY010000083.1:1103635-1114185 GCA_020883555.1 Drosophila nannoptera | reverse complement strand
TGTAATTGTTTTTTATCTAAGGGTTAAATTTTAAAAAATTAACACTATAAAAATCGCAAATAATATTCGTATGTGTCAGAATGGAGAAATGATGATAATGGGTTCAGGGTATAAAAAAAAAAAACTCTCAAGTGCAATTATATAAGCTATAACACTTTCTGCTTTCTTCAGCTGCTAAAGAATGCTCGATCGATTGGCAAAGTGTTCGGCCTGCAGGCAGAAAAACATTACAAATTGAAAGACTTAAAACTGAAAATTGTTGGCTGATGTTTGAATGGAAATTTTATTTGGGGATAGCAATTTGACGCAAAATTAATGAAAAGAGTTAGCGAAAAAAAAAAACAAAAATCGCGATAAAAATATTTATATTGGCATATATTGCTTTAAAGAAAACCATTGAAACTAAATTAATCTATGTATGTACGATCTATGTATATATGAGTACTTATATACAAAGCTGGAAAATCATAATTTAAAGGATTAAATCTTAGTAAATGTTATCAGCAGAACATATATCAAAAGAATGCAAAACGAAATCAACTTTTCCAAGGCTATAATAAAAATCTAAAAAACAATGATTCTTTTTATAACTAATTTTTTCCTATACAGAATATGGGATTGCAAATAAAGTATTATTTCATCCCATCCAAAATGGGACGCAATTCCTTCTTAGTTTATATTATTGGAAATTTTGTATTGACCTGTTGGAAGAAGTTGTAAACACAAGTTATGGATACGAGAATTGCTTTATTATCATTTCGGATAAATATTTGTTTGCATTATCAAAAAATTTTTGGGAGTACATAAATTGCGATTTGTTGTCGTTTTTTTTTTTTTTTTTTTTTTTAGATTTTAGCTTTATGCAACAAGACGACGCACTACACATGATCAATTATCTCACATATACTCTTGCATGTATAAAAAATTTAAGTAAATGTCTAGTACATTGTACTATTAAGAGCTGTTGAATATTGAAATCGAAGAGGTTGGCATTTCTTTTTTGTTATTATTCATAAACGAATCTATTTTCTATGAAGGACTGTCTGTCTGTCTGTCTACATATTTCTCTTCAAATTTTATTTTGAAGTCATAATTCACTGTCCGATATCACCTTGCTTGCGTTTTAAAACTATTGAACGCACTTCAAAAATTAAAAAAAATTATAAAAAAAAAGCAAATAATATAACATGTTCAATTCGTTTGAAACGCAAGCAAAGCGCCGAATCGCGGTAAAAGAGCTGAATAGAACAGCCAAAGCTATTTACAAGGCAAAAGAGAACGACCGCTATTGGATGCACGACGCCTCATAACACACCCGGCTTCAGGGAAAACGATAACTTTGGTCTTGAATTATTTTTGCCCAATATGACCTTTTGTTCCTCTTTGACCCTTTTCTCCTGCTCCTTGCGCATGCGCTGACGTTCCTCGTCCATAAGGCGCTGCTCCTCAATAATAGCTAAGCGCTCTTCGGCCTGTCGAGTGGATCGATTCAATAGATTAGGATAATTGGAACAAGTAGTTATTTCTTTTTATTAGCTTACCAATTTTCTTTGAGCCTCTTCGATTTTGCGATTATTCTCGGCCAAAATTTCTTCGAGCTCTTCGCGCTTTTGCTTCTCCTCCTCCTATAAAACCCAAATAAATTGGCGTATTAATAAACCAAATTTCACTTTTCGGCGAATGCTTAATGCTAGTTATGACTATATAGAAACGTTTGCTTGAACATCGGTGACGCAGACCTTGCGGCGACTCTGAACGCATGGATATACAGAAGTATTAAAAATCTAATTGAATGTATTTAATAATAGGTTACATAGAAGATATAGGTAGAAAGTGAAATTATAAATGAAAAAAAAAAAAAAAAAAAAAAACATTTAGTAGTGTCTAATAAAACGTTTTAATAACATTTGTTTTTGATTGCAAATTTAATTTTTAACAATATGAGCACAGAACATTAACAAATGTACTTAAATTTGATTTCTTGAAATTTGTTCAATTTTTTATAACTTTTTATTTAATTCTATATTTTTTGTTTTTGATTTGTTTTGTTGCTACTTACTATTGAAATAGTTCTTTTTCCAGTTTAATGGCTAAATCATTTTGTTAATTTTTGGCTTTGCTGCGAATTTTTCATTTCGATTTACGGTATTTAGCTACCGTTTAATCAAATGAATTACATTACATTGTGTTTATGTATCAAATTAAAAAGCGTCCCGGTAAATTATAGTTTGATGATTTGAGAAAACAAACAAACATAGGATTTACGATTGGCACGACAACAACAACAAGTACAGTCATACCCATTGATTGACAAATCAATCATCCGGCTTATGAGTTACGATAACAATCTTAAGTCTGTTCAGCTTTGGTGTTCCTATGAAGAATGTTCCTAGATCAGGGCTTAAGAGTGCTTAAGAGTCTATTGGCATTTGATATTTAATTGTTTTTATGTTCACACACATTACACACTTTCAAGTTTTGTTTATCCATTTCGTTGATTCATACGTGCGTTTGGCTTAACGGAACTCACTCACCCGTTCATTTGTATGGAGGCTTTTTGGCATGCAGCGTACAGTTGGAACTAAGCTAAGCTAGCTGTGCTAAGCCCGCCCACACGTTCTACACCAAACTGTACTGGCTAACGGTACTAAAATCTTACGACTAGTCTGTATTGGTTTTGGTATTGGTTTACGGTAAACGTGTTTGGTATGCAGAATGTGTGGTACATCTTGAATGACCTCCTAGAGAACTGTGTTGCTCCCGTCCGTGTGGCTGAATGATCTTCGTTGGATCCGGCACAGATTCCGTTCGAAGGGTTGGGATACATATAGCATAGACTGTTACGTATATGCTTATGCTTATATAAATGTGTGTATTATGTTTTGCTTAGTCTGCTCGTCAGCTGTGTTTGTGGCTCCCTCGTACACAGTACACTCACCCACACATCCGCCCACGCACACGCACTCGCTCACACACACACAGGTAGGCACACTCATACTTTCGATCGAAGCATTATATCGCGCACTATGTAACAATAACAACAACAACAAGAACGAGTTACAGAATAACCAATCAATATGAAACCAAACTAGAAAAGATGAAGCTAAAAGTTAGGCAAAAATAGAATTATGCACTTTTGTGGCTTCAAAACGGCAAGACACGTTTTTGACATTGGGTATTTTTCTTTTCTTTGTAGTTATTTAGAAAAAAATAATAATAATTACAAAAATTATTTGGCAAGAGAGATCCGAAACGTGCAGCGACGTGACCAGTGATTGAGCGTGTCTGTGCATGGATGTGTGTAATCCTAGGCCGCGAACCGTTAGTTCAACCAGAGATTTCGCATGAGAATATTTAAAATGGTAGTAGTTATGCACGGAAATTCAGCTAACCAAGTTCTTTGCTCCGAGCCAAAAACATATACTGTTGATAGCCTCAAGTTTAATTGGAGTGGAGGTTTGACTACGACGTTGTGTGCTGTATGTATTATATGAATGGGCATAGTAATGATCAATCCACATATTTGATCATCACACATTCACACACAAATACTCGCATACAAGCAATCGCAAATCCATTAGCACCTTGCAATGCAGTTGCAGTTGGGAACTGGAAACGTCGCTACACAATTTCGTATAAGGGATTTTTTCAAGACGACTGTTTGCAACTGCTATTGGTCTTGTACGTATGTGTGTATTTCGGTAGTAGTCGAAGGCTGTATACTGTGCGTATGGTAGGTAGTTAAGGTATTTGTGGTAGCAGCAGTCGTCCAGTGAAATCTGAATACGAGCACCTACCTCGCGACGGCGTTCTTCTTCTCGTATCTGCTCGCGCCGCTTCTCCAGCTCCAGCATCATTTCACGTTCCATTTCAGCTTTGGCAGTCTCTACGCGCCGATTCACTTCTTGTTCAATTTCATCGCGACGCTTTTCGAGTTCCTCTTCAACACGCTTCTTCACAAGCATTTCAATGCGCTTGGCCGCCTGCTCTTCAACCGTTTTCTGTTCAGCTTCCTTTTGACGTCGCTGCCGTTCCATTTCGGCCAGTCGCTCCACCTGCAGTAAGTTTTGCTGTAAGGATACTTTGTGAGTACGAAATGAGCGATTGATTAAAATCCCTAACTCTCACCTCATCCAGTTTTTTAAAGCGACTGCGCTTATGTCGGCTGCGTTGGGACTCATGGTCTGAGTATTGCTGGCTGTCACTGCTCGATGAGCTGGAGCGCTTGCGAGACTTGGAGTGGGAGTGGCGACGATAGTCGCGTTCTGTGTGTGAGTGTAGGTGCGTGTGTGAGTGCCTGTCACTGCGGTGCCTATCGCGTTCTCGCCGACCATGCTGGTTAATCTCTGCTGACTTGTCCCTGTCCGCACGACTACTGCGTGTGCAACTACTGCGCTCGTGCTCGTGGTCCCGCTCCCTATCGCGATTATGTGACTTACTTTTACTGCGCTTCTTGTGTTTGCTTTTGTGATGTCGACGTTTCAAAGAAGGACTTCGCGAGCGAGAACCCATTATTGCATAAATGTATAAATCAATACTATTATATATATTTAAAACAATTTATTGAATGGCTTGCTCCGTCTCACACAACAAAATCAATCTGCAGATGCCTTAAAATCAGTGTTGTAAAGCAGTGAAGTATCGTATCTCATTGGTTTCGTTTACAGCACCGAATTTTTGGTATTTTTATGGAGAGTCACAACCACTCCGATTGGTACCCATATTCAGTATAATTTCATGGAATTTCTCAATCATAACTTGATTGTCCTTAAATCCCACTAATTCTTTTGCCGCATCTTTAGTCAGCCACTTAAGTTCAGTATGCTCTTCGGACAGAACAGCCTCTTGGTTTGGATTCCGAAGTTCCGCTAGCCAGTAAATAACGATCTTAGGTTTACCCCTTACCTCATAGTTGAGGGTTAATGGAATGTCCCGATATATTATCAAATCCTTTTCATCGTATCTAAATAAGAAACTTAGTTCGTAACAAAAAGTTTTACAATATGCACTTACCCGGCTTCTTCTTTCGTTTCGCGTAGAGCTGTCGTAAAGTCATCTTCGCCGGGGTCTACATGGCCCTTTGGTGAACTCCAGTGAAAGTCCCCATATGAAGCTTTTAGTAACAAGTATTCTATTTGTCCACATAAGCGACGAAAAAGTACAAATCCAGCTGCTCTCTTGGTCATTTTTTATGTGGCAATAGTGTACCTGTATAGTGCTGGAAAGTAAATAAAAACGATTATTTAATTTTGATAAAAAAAACTTATCATGCACTCAGCTTATCAAAAGTTAATAATTAAATCGAAATACTTTTAACCGCTCTTATAAAAGTGTTTGGAATTTTCTAAAGAAATACCGTTGCCATGGATTTAATAGTTATTTTTTGTAGCGCCTAAATAATTTTAAACATGTACCAAAATAAATTAAATATTTTCTGCGCTTAACAACACTGAACAAATAGTTTATGAATTATAATGTGCGTTTAAGAGCACTGAACAATTGGTTTACATGGGCCGCGCACGTTGTCTTCTTTAAGTTATATAAAAATTAAAAAGTAATAGAATGTTTGCCCTGCTGCGACGTTTTGCAAGCGCGTCGATCTCAAATTGTAATAAGCCAAATCAGGTGTGTTGCTTTGCATCCTTTACGCCAAGGGATGTTCTACGAGACACATCTGATGAGACCGGTACACTCCTCAACCGTTTTGCCAAACATATAGCCATAGAGCGCTACAAGTGTGAGGAGCATGTGCTTCCACCATCAAAAATACGTTACTCGGACTATTTTCCAATTACTAATGAACACTACTTTAGACGCTCTGTTGAAAAGACGGATGGATCGCAGATACCAGCATTAATTATACAGGCTTTCAGCTATAGACCCAATGCAGCGGCGCCCATGTATGCCATTGCTTTAAATGCGTTAGATAATCAGGCAACTGCAAAGTTGGATCAGATGAATGTAGCTACTGTTCTAGAGACGCTCTATGCTTTTTTGTTTCTCATGCCGAATTGGATAACTCGCACTGATTTCTACCATGCCGCCATGCGCCGTCTGGTGCAGGAAACCACTTGTAGCAAGCAGCGCTTTTTACAAATCTGTTTCTACCTGGGCCTACAGAAGCGGAATAAGCAGAATGATTTGGATACGCTACTGGCGAAACAACTGAAAATTCATTTGGATAACTTAAGTCCGCTAGACCTAGCGCTGATAAGCAATTCTGCCTACAAGACTTCAACTGTGGTGACGGGGGATGTCCAAAATGCCTATGAAGCCGCGCTGGTAGATGCAATTTTGAACTTGAAGATTGGCCCTGATAACATTGCAGATGATGCGCTGCTTGTGTGCTTTGTTAAAGCATTGCGATTGCAGCGCGTGCAGGACGAGCGAATCTGTCAAAGGCTGCAAAGCATTTGCCTGGATACGACACTGCTATCACAAATTCAGCCTCGTGGTTTGGCTCATATATTCGCATACTTTGCCGAAATGCGATGGGACCAAGCAGAATGTTTGCAAGCGCTTGTGGGACGCTTATTGCAATTGAAGCCTAGTGATTTACGTCCAAAGGATCTGGCGACATTCCTTTGGAGCTGCGCACAGCTAAATTGCTCGCTTACTGCTGAGCAGCTTAGGCAGCTGGAGGTCATAGCCTTGCGCAAGTTGAATCAAGGAGAATATGATCGATTTGCCGACCAGTTGGTGGACGCGTGTCTTTCCCTCGTTATGATGGGTCACCACTCCAAGGAGCTGTTTGATGCGGCAGAAGACCTGAAGGCTGTCCAAGTTAAACGGCAAAGCGCTCAGCCCAAAGTCGACAGCCGATTGACAGTGCTGCGATCTGCTATAGCTATCGAAAAGCCAAACTGGACAAATATAAAGGCAAAGCAGGTGTTCAAGGAGCTAGAACGAGCACCTGGTTATTTGCTGAATCAACGAGAGGATTTGACAGCTTATGCCAATCTGCTAACGGCAGATCCCGAAGTGGAAGGTGTTGACTTAGTGTGCCCCATTGTGGGCATCAATTTGCCGAGTCTGCGTGTCCAAGCGCACGGCGAACAGGCCTGCATTTATTACATAGAGCTCATGACGCTTCAACAGACTCTACAATTCAGTCGAGCAGCAACAGGGTTGCTGCGTTTAAAACAGCGGCTATTGGAATCGATGGGTCAACGAGTTGTCCTGGTAAGTTATGAGTATTCATTCTTGCTTTGATGATTCCAATAACAGAATCGTAATCTCTCAGCTGCATTCTGGGAACATGGTCAGCAACGCACAGGCTCTACAGCAGCTGTTTGAACAAAACCCTGTGGTCCAACAAGCCAAGGACGATAGCAAGGTCGTCCAGCAAGCCAAGGGCAGCGGCCAGGCAGTGCAAGGATTAATCAATTAAAGCGTGTGATATAGAGTCTAGCTTTATTTAACAAATCTTTTAATGTAATTAATTTAGTAAACGTAACACTAAACGTAATGTTGTTCAACAATTTATATATAATACAGGGGCAAGCATTTGCTTTCGGTACATGCTCATCTGATTGATTTGATCTTGGCTTTGAGCACAATGTAGGCACCTAGTCGGTAAACGAAAATTGTGATACCTAATGCGATCATATCGTTCCAAAACTGATCACCAGACATTGTAATCTCCTCCAGAAACTTCTTTGGATATCTGCAATAGCCAGAGTTTTTAATATGCATCTCCCAATTGTTCTATTCAGTGCGCTCAATTACCTATAATGGCAATAGGGCGCTTCGTTGCACTCCAAAACGCCCCGATTTAGTCCATAGATGGCAGCTATATAGCCCTCGAGGCCATAGCGTAAATGGGAGATGTGGCTGCCCCACTTCAGATAGCTAGGCAGGTCGCGCAGAGTGACGCCAAAGCCGGCGAACATCATCATGGGTATGGTCAGCACGGGTGCGAGGAATGTACCATTGACCACATCGAACCAGGCACCAATTATCAGTCCAAAGCTCTGGCCCACGAACACAACCAGCAAACTGATCGTAAAGAACATCCAGAATCGTATCCACTCCATGGGCTGATAGCTCCACACATAGATGATCACAGTAAATAGAAAAGTACTGATACACTGCAAGGGACGCGAGAAAGGCCGTTAAACAAAGGCTTCACTGTGGGAAGGAATGTCTCGTACCGTTATGGGCAGATCTACGATCGTCATGGCAAAGTAGTAGGCTTTGAGGGAATACCAGCGATTGAAGTGTTCCTTGATTAGGATCGTCATCTCAAGAGGGACTGAAATGTATGAAAAAAAAATTATTATTCAGAATTCTTACCAAGTTGACACTTTAGTTAATCAGTTAATCTATTTGTAAATGAAGTGTGTAATTAGAAAAGCGAAATTGGAATTCATATAGGTGTGAGTAGATTATAGATTACCAGATTCTGGGGGAAGATAGCTTTCAATTTGAATAGCTGATCAGGTTTATTTACTAGCCTGCTTCTAATTAATTTTTAATTAATATATGGATTTTTTTCAAGCATAGATATAATGACTTCAAGTATATGATGATCCGTTTCGAACTGTAACGTTTCCATTGGAGAATCTGAAGAATACTCACATGTCAGAACAGTCAACATCATGGTCGTCATGGAATGGTGCATCAATATGGCAAATAGTAGATTATAGTTGTCCAGGACTCGAGACCCCTCTCTACCCGAATGATCGTACATCGCGCCATAGAGCACGGCCACGGCGATGTTAACGAAGAGCCGAAGATGGGTCATGGTTGTGTCTCGACGGGCTTTGATGTAGCCACGCCGCAGCAGGACGGAGCACTGATTTATAAAGCTGGTGTTCTCCATGGAGACATTCTTGGAGCGCTTGGGTATGGGATATTTGTGGATGAGTGCCTCGGAGCGGAGCACCGCACTAGGATTGTTGAACCACGTCAGGCAGCTGCCATTCTCCGCGGCGCTCTTCAGCGTATCGATCTTGTCGAAGCCATACTCTCCGCAGGCCAGCTCGATAACTAGGTGAGAAGAGCGAGCTGTCAACTGCTGTCGGGCGGTGTGCTTATTGGGTGCTTACTGTAATCAGCTGGATTGTGGTACATGGGGCAGGGCAGCTCCACGGACTGCAGAAAAGGCACCACCTTCTGAGTACCGCCCTGGTAGACGCAGTTGCCCGAGGAAAGTACGTAGACCTGGTCAAATATCTGGAATAGCTTGGCCGTGGGTTGATGAATGGTGCAAATAATGGTGCGACCCTGGGTGGTTAGGTCCTTCAACAACTCCAAGACTTTGGTACAAGAACTGCTGTCCAAGCCTCTGGTGGACGGAGAAAGCAAGGGATTCAAAATGGGCTCTCCAACAGGAGGGGCTAAACCTACGTGGTGGGCTCGTCCAGGAACATCACAGTGGGATTATTTATCAACTCCATGGCAATGGATAGCCTCTTCTTCTGACCGCCGGACAGGCGCATTGTCAGCGTTTGATCGTGATCGTATAGACCCAGCAGCATCAGAATATCTTCAATCTATGAGTGGACACGCTTAGTTGCAACTCTGCGTAGATCTAACCGCAACTCACTCTGCTTTCCTTCTCTTCGTAGCTGACATTCTCGCCCAGCTTCAGATCAGCGGCGATCCGCATATTCTCGCTGACCGTCAGCAACGGTTGCAGACGATCGTCCTGTGTGATGTAGCAGGACATGCGGCGGAACGAGGCTGCGCTTGACATGGAGGATTCCCATGAAATTCAACTGTGTTTTCGATTACAAATCCCTGGGAATACTCACGCAAGTCACGTCGGCGTCCATTGAGTCGTATGTTGCCATTCACTCCGGTCGTCTTGAAGCCGGACAGAGCATCGAGCAGCGTAGATTTGCCAGCGCCCGATGGACCCATGATGGCAATCAGCTGGCTACCTGGGAACTTGCCGCACACATTATGCAAGATCTCCTTCTCACCTGCAAAGAATGTCAGACGTGATTGCTGATTGAACTCATTTTATCTAATGGCGCCTATTTCCGTTGCTAAATGCAGTCATTATGTCGAACGACTCTTACGGGCTTGAATTGCAATCAGATCTAATAAGCACCTTAACCTAACTTAGTCTTAAGCAATTAAATGCTCTCATTAAGTCGAAGGACTCTTACTGGCTCGAAGCACAAGCGAATCCAATGAGAACCATAACTAACGATAGATCAATTAATATCTTGGATTTTGTCCGATCACCCCGACAACTGACAATTAATATAGCTGCCTAGCAATTAGCTTGTTGTACTGAAGAGGGTGTAACATTTTAAATTTCCTAGCGCTAGAAAATCTGTGGGATTTGATTAATTACTATACGGACGTCCAACAACTTTGAATTTTGGCTAAATCGAATTTGGCTAGATCGATGCGGAGGTGTTGTTTCTAATGATCATATTGTTCTATTGTTAGTTCCCCTTTAAGGTTGTATGCTTAAATATATTTCATATACCGAAATTATTGGAGAAGATCATTAACAACTGACAATATTTAATATCCGTCTAGATAATATACATTCTCTACTTTAGTTTTTATTACAACCTCAATTGACAACT
>JABVZY010000083.1:1085765-1096528 GCA_020883555.1 Drosophila nannoptera | reverse complement strand
GACTTTGGATCGCATTTAGTCGCACTGTCAATCGAAAGGGAACGGAAATTAATGGCAACTATTTGCCTTTTATTTAGCTTTATAAAACAATTGAATAAAGAAAGCCAATAGAAATTAATTCAATTAAAAATAGAAATAAATTTACTTACAATTAAATGCGCTGATCGGACCGGTTCCCGAACATAAAGCGCAGATTAGCCCAATTCAATAGGAAATGCCACTGATATATAAGTTGGAAAAAGTAATATTTGTAATACTTATATTAAAAGTTACTTATAGAAGCTACACAATAAACATAACCTAAAAAGCCGTAAATATTCATGCAGAATTCAGCCAGAATTGGTCCACAGTCTAGAGCGCTGATTAGCCTTCCTAGGAAATTCCACTGATGCATAAGTAATAAAATGTAATACTTGTAATACTTATATTAAAAGTTACTCATAAAAGTTACACAATAAACATAACCTTAAAAGCGGCGAATATTCATGCAGAATTCAGCCGGAATTGGACCACAGTGAATATCAATTGAGAGTCATTCATCATTCGAAAATCAGTGACTTATCACAGAGTCGTCTAATGCCAAAGTCCAAATGCCAGCTGCCTCATTTTTGATCTCAAACGAGCCCCGAGTCAAAGTCTATGGCGGGCTCTACGTCAGCTCGAGTCGTGGGTGTAGAAATAAGGCGAAATACGCGTACACACACGCACCCATACCCATGCTCATAGAGCTATTGTTTTCCTATTTATTCGCTTATTCGAAACTGATAATTACTGGATTAGTGCTTGTCTTGGGCCAGTTCCATAGAACAATTACGGCATCGACTCGAAAAGCTTCTTGTGGCGGACGGAGCTCATGCTCATGCTGTGTGCGTTTTATTACCCATTGATGGGGATGGCGTGATTTTAGGATGATACGGATGGAATAATTGCTAGCCTAATAAAAATTTGACAAATTAATGTTTATATAAATAAATATGAGTGAATTATGAATGGAATGCAGGTCGAATACAATGAACAACTAATGCACGCGGTATGCGCGTTTTAATGCTTTTCAAATTGCAAAAATTTTTGAAATAAAAAAAAATATTTTATATTTATTACTAAAATATTTAAAATATTTATTATTTTTTAGAAATGTTATAATTTGTTATTATATATACAATTTTAAAAATTCTTATATACTTTTCTGAAATAAATATCTTCATTTTTTAAATCAAAGGAAGAAACTAATATATGGCCATTTTTTTAAATAATTCTCAATTATTCTAAATATGTTCTTATTTATAATAAAATATTTATAAATTGGATGAGCAATTTAATATGAAACAAATAATTTGAAAATTACAATATTTGAATTACATAAATTAATATCTAAATTTTTGTTATTCTATTTAAAATGTTGCATGCATATCTGTTGTTCATTTTAAATAAATTTTTCGAAATTGATTTTGATTTTTGAAAATTCATGTAACTTAATGAAATAATAAAAATAAATCTCATAAATTGTTTTATCCATATATTCATTAATGTTTAAAATAGTTTTGCTGGGTTTTTTATATTTTTTTTTTTTTTTTTTTTTTTGTATATCTATATATTCTATCATATTTTATATGAGGTGCATACCTTGCCAATCTGCCAATCCTTGAATCTTCCTTTTATTATACTTGCTCATCATGCTTCGGGGAATCATATATATGCAATCAAACCTGATCAGCGCTTATCTAATGCACTGTTCTACTAGTTTTAGATAATATATGAATTAACTTTCCATTTATCATTGTCTCTCGGTCTCACACATTAGAATAGTTCACTTGGTACACTTTTTGTATGCCTTGAAGAGACCGAAACAAATTTCTCACACACCTGAAATTTTGCTCAACCGGATTTGGATGTTACAATTGTAACGGTTCAGCAAGATACAGGCGCGAATGAAATATGCCGGCTAAGGATAGCTGGAAGCGAATCACTGATAACGGATAGAGAATAGATGAACTTCAACATTCGAACTGGGTTTCTTTTCGCTGCAACTACTCCTGACAACGCTCGAGCCTCGACTGATGCACAGACGACACCAACTGCCGCTAGGTAGCCTCCCGGATTGCCATTTGATCGACTAACTAACCAACTGGCAATCCAACCGACTATATACTCTGTATGAGCCCTGAGCTAGTGGCTTTTAGTGCTTTTTGTTTGTGGCCAGGGGAGTCGACATTAGAATTAGAAGCGGAACAAAAGGAACAACAATGCCGGCTGGCCGCTTGGTTGGCTGACTGACTGACTGGGTGGGTCAATCCAATGTTGCAACGGCGGCGCATGCTTTCTAAACGCCACCAAATCGCTCGTATTGTTGTTATTTTCGCTGTTGTTGTTGTTGTTGTTGCGGGACGCACCTTGCTAGTACAAATAGCCAGATAGAGACAAAGCGACAGCTGACACTAGCGAGCGCGCCTTCTTAATGAGCTGACCCCACCTAGTCTATATGCGTGTATATACCCACACACCCACACACACACATTGAAATGTGTCCAGAGCTCAAGGGGCGCCACATGGCGTGGCTTTGTGTGTGTGCGTGAGTGTATTGCCATTGGGCGGGGGTGGTTTGTGCCTTGGCATATAATGTGTCCGTTTATCATTGGACAGCCGCTTTTGCACATATATACATGTATATAGGCACAGATACATATATCTTTATGTGATGTTCCGTCCTGTCATGTACATCATTACATAGAAATATAGAGATATTCGTATTCAACTAAATGGGTTAATGACTCGGCGAATGCATTCCTTAATTAAATGTATTTGTCAGCTGCAGCTCCGAGGTGTCATATTGGATAAACCTCCAGTTTTGAGTTAATCCATATTAATACTGGGGACTAACTGGTTCATAATGATGTTTAAGCTTTACTAATGGTATCTATTTCATTAACTATATGATAGGTTATTCGATAATCATAGGAAAGTTATGAACAAAATCTGGCCAAATTAAATATCATTAAAGTGTGGGGCGTAAATTTAAGTTATTTTATAAGTAGTTTATCTAGCAGTTCCAGTAGCTAAACTACATTGCTTGAATATATATTAATTAATTATTTCATAAAGTTCATAGATATTTTTATTATCCGTGACGATTTACTTTCGACTAATAACATATTTTCGAAGTTAAAGGAATTGATTTTAAACTAAATTTTCATATAAAGATAAACAATTATTTATTTGATTAAAATTGTTGCTAGCAAAAAAACTATTTTTCCCAGAATTTATATTTAAATTATTTTTGATTATAAGAATGTACCAGGATTCATTAGATATTAAATGTTCGTTTATTCTATACTTTTACTTATTATATATTTATAATAATTATACAGTTTTAACATTTTATTAATTTTTCATTTTATTTCATACATATATTTCTTTAATGTGTCTTTATAAATTTGATTATCCAGTTTATTCATTGTAAAAATTCCCTGAGTCTGATTATATGGTGCATCCAGAGATAAATAATATTAACTATTTTTAAAGTAATTGTTATATAACACTAATAGCGACACATTTACAAAAACACCGTAGGGAGTCATTTGGCAGACCGAAAGACAGTTTTGGCCAATATTTATATGCGCGTTTTATGTATCCAGTCCATTGCTCTGCAGCACACCCAATTCCTAGGGCCAATCCTTAAAAGCATACAGCATGTCAATATGCGTGTATGTATGGTTGTGTGTGTGTGTGTGTATACGGGCACACCCATTGCGAGGTGAAGAGGAGAGCCCTGTCCCACCAGTTGCCCTTTGCCTAGCTGACAGCATTATGCCAAGTGGCCACGCAAGGCGGTAGAGCCGCGGCAGGGATGATCTGCGGCCACCAAAAGGGCGCGTTTCACATTAACACATAGCCAAATGTCAGTCTGGGCATGTGTACCCCGCAGCCCTCGATAACTGGGATTGGCAGTACTGTCCCCGCCGACTGTCCTGCACACATAACTTTTTAAACTGTTGGCAGTCAGTTTCGTTAATTGAAAGTTGAAGGGATTCCGAAGGGGGCTGCAATATCAATCGAAAGGCCAAGAGCCTTCACTGCGGATAATTAGATTATTATATATATGAGATATATATCGAATTTGAAGAGATCACATGCCAAATATAGTTAGCCGAATGACGTGACTTGGAATCGCCTTAGCTTCCTTTCCCTCTCCTCTTCACAGAATACGATCGACATTATTGCAGAGAGTAATCCGAGCCATTAAAGTTGCGATAATATCTCAAATAGGATAACATAAATAATTTATGAGAGAGGGTCACCTATAAGGTGAACTGAGGTCTACACGAAGCTCAAGAGAGTTCGCGTGCGTTTCTCCCACGAGGCGAGCTGGATCTACACGAAGCTAAAGAGATTTGCTCGTCTTTTCAGTGAGAGGGTCGTTTATAGGGCGAGCTGGATGTTCACGATTTTCGAGAGAGTTGCTCGACTATTCAGTGAGCTCGTCGCCTACAAGGCGAGCTGGAGCTTCACGAAGCTAAAGAGACTTCCTCGACCTTAAGTCGAGCCTGCCGAACAGAACTATATCAGTTGCATACTTGAACTCAGGCAGGTCGGTCACGGAGCGGTGCGCCTTAAGAGCGTCCTATGGTTTGACATGAGGAATACTTAAGATACACTTTATAACTTAAAGGACGCTTGACGAGTTGTTTGCATTTGTATTATGAAGAATCAGCTCGAGTCGATCATAAGGAAAATATATATCTATATACGATAATGTCGAGAACTTATTCAAGGCAGTCACACAGTTTTCTAAAATGCTCAGTCTGTTGTAACAAACACAATCGGCTAAGCGCCTTCAATGACCGACCATTACAAGCATTGGGCGTGGCTTCTCTGTGCGAAACAACGGGCTTATATACCGGCGCATATGTTTGATGGGGAGAAGCGCTGTAATCCAGCTGTTTAGTTAGCGGGCTTTGCTGCCTTGTTACGCTCTAATTTCTCTTTTCCTTTGTGTTCGCCGTCAAATGCGAGACGAGGGTGTGCTCTAGCTGTTTATTATCAAGGAAATGGCAATTTAATGCAACGAAATGAAATTAACAAAATTTACGCTGCGAAACGATTTGTTTGTATTTAATTATAGCAACTAATTGTTTGCCAATGCTGCTTTAAAGCCAGTCGATTGGATCGTTTATGCAACTATGTTAACATCGTGAGATAACTAAATAAGCACTATATGCTACGCTAGTTCCGCTTCTTCGGCTTGCTCTGTTGTAGCTTTTTGTTTCGACTGCGGCTTGTCCAGAGCCATGGGCAGGCGGTCGCCCCAGCGGCTTACTCGGGCACAGCTGTATGCGGGTCTGCAATGGACACAGTGAATTGTACAATCAGAAACTTCTTAAAAGCTTTCCGTGTATACTTACTTTCCGTGCTTTGAGGCAGTGAAGATAACCTCTTGCAAGTTGCCAGACTCCGTGCAGAGGCGACAAATAGCGTGCTTCGACCGCACCAAAGTTGGCCGTACAATGCGTGGCCACTGCCGAGTGGGATCTGTTATGGGTCCCTTCTTTAAGATGGCATAACTATAAAATGAAGATCGCCGATCAGCGGTCGAGTCGCTGCTCAGACGTAATGGTGCATATGTAATCTCAAAGTTGCAAGGCGTGCGATCGGCCAAATCCTGCAGCCGTGGACAGCGCAAATCATGAGGGCACTGCATAAAAAAAGAGATAATATTAGCTCAATATATTTGGACAATACACATAGGATAATACACTTACCGGCGCAAACGTCTGGCCAGCATGTTCCTCATCAGCATGCAGTAGGAAACGCCTGGCTTCGTTAACCAGCTCGCAGCCACGTCGAGTGCCCTCCTCCACGATGACCATGTAGCCATCGCACTTGTGCCAGAGATTCAACAAAATCTCTTGGCGTTGTTGCTTGTCTTCCAACTCGAATAGTGTGTGCGAAATTATAACTAAATCATATTTGGTATCGATAGCAGGCAGAAACTGTCTGTAGAAAACATTGCGAAGCGTCGCTTGCTGATTTTCATGACCCTCTTGCAGAATAAGCTCTGACAGTTCGTTCATCTCACGTGATCTATCCACATTATAATACTCAAAGATGCTGTCGCGCCACAGGTCGCTGGCCGCCCACATGGCAGTGCCGATGCCAGATCCAAAGTCAAAATAGCTCCGAGGCTTAAATAGTTCATCGCGCAGCGGAATTTCAGAGAGGACTCGCTTCAATACAGCATACTCTTGAGCGGCCCTAGCCACAGCATAGACGATTGCCTCGTAGGCACCATATTCGATGCGTTTCCATGCGTAGGTACGTTGACTTAAACGCTTGTTGATCTCCAACTCACGTTTTCTTTGCCAGCGCGCCTTCTCGTCCTCACTAAGTGTGGCTAACCTTTCTAGGGGCATCTTGGCATTGATCTCTTCAATAATCAGTCGCTTTTTATTTTCGATTTCTGAAGGTGTCGGCGGCGGATGTCGCGATTTTATATAACGATTCAGCAGGTCACTGTCGCGCAACACTTTTCGCACAGGATGATCGCCCACCACACGCTTTAATGTGTCGCTCAACTGCTTAGGAAGTTCCACATAATTCGGTTTTATTACACCAGGATGCTTGCGCGGTTTTATGGTCGCTTGCTCCAAATCTGTTAGCACCGTCGAATCTACAGCCACACTTATTTTACTGGTTTGGCGCTGTAACAGGTGCGTGCTTGTCAGACAAATTCGCGTTGCTACCAACATGTGTCCAACTCCATCAAGCTTCAAAAGCGGAGCCATGTTTGACGGAATTGCTTAATTTCATATATAGTAAATAAACAAAACGCGTGTGACGACTGATAAATTGTGCAACAAATATCGTACATTATACAACACTGTTTACATTTACGCCGGGCATGCAACGTGAATGATTTATGACAAGCTTAATACACTTATGTGCCACTCGAAGTATCAAATTTGTAAATTGCTTTTATTGTGTAATGAATTTGTCAAAAGACTTTGAACTTCTTTGATATAAGAACAGTAAGCAACTGAGCAGCGTACTAACCTTCAGACGTCGACGCTTCGATTTGACTGGCAAAATGTTGTTCCTAAAGAAGCTATAAACAAAAATGTTCTAACCATATATAATGGATGAATACGAAGCACAAGTGTGTAACGATAATAATTTAACTTACATTATAATGATCCCCTTTTTTTTTTAGTTGCTGGCCGTCCAACAGGCGCTTCTTGTGACTGAAGACGAGGAGCAACGCGGTGAGTTAATTGCATTACGCACAAGCTTGGAGGAACTCTTGGCACTGACCAAAAGCTGTGAAACGGAAAGTAAAAACGACACCAACTCTATATCCGGTACAAGTGATAAACTTGACGACGAGCTTCAGCGTTTTCAAAATGAGCTAAATAACTTGGAGCAGGAACAGCCAGATTCACACGATGACGAACAGCGATTGGAAGATCTTCGCTCCAAATATAATTCTCTACTGGGCGAAAAGTGCTCTGCTCCCCATGAGCATAGCTGGGGTGCAGTTAGCTACCACAACGCACTTATATGCGGTGTAGATGATGAATTAATTGTGGATAGAAATGGCGAGTTAGATGTACGGTTGCGAGTGCTTTTCACCAACCCTACACACCTTGAGATGGTGCCGTGTAGTTTCTATTTGGATGGGGAATGCAGATTTGACGAAAGCCGCTGTCGCTTTTCTCATGGCGCCTTGGTGCCCGGGGCCTCCATTAAAGAATATAATGCCCCAGATTTTCACAGGCTTGCGCGGAATTGCCCTGTTTTGGCAAAGTTGCAAGACCGGTTGTGGCATCGTGGTCGTGTCCTATGTGTTAATTTTGTTGAGCAGCAGTGTCGCGTAAGACTAGATGGCCAACAGCATAAGGAGCGCGAGCAGGATTTTCCCTTTGAGGAACTGTTTCCGTTAATCACCGAAGAAGACGATGAATTGTCAAGCGACAGTGGCGAATCTAATGAAACTGATGAAAGCGACAAAGGAAACGAATCAGAATTGGATGACTTAAATGCTGCGCGTCAAGCTCGCATGATTGAGCTCAGTTTGTTTACGTTGAAGTCAACTGACCGGTTGGGCGCCTGGGAGCAGTATACGCGTGTAAGTATTTAATTGGTATTCAAGTTTGTTATTTTGTAGCTACATTTACTTTTTCTCAGGGCATTGGTTCAAAACTGATGGCCAATATGGGTTACATTCATGGTACAGGCCTTGGTTCAGATGGCCGAGGAATTGTTACACCAGTCAGCGCACAGATACTTCCACAAGGACGATCACTTGACGCCTGCATGGAACTACGTGAGGCGGCAAATGGAGATAAGGATTATTTTAGCGTGGAACGAAAGTTGAACCGTGCCCAGCGTCGACAGCAGGCTGCGAATGAAAAAGCTTATGAACGGGAGTCGCAACGTACAGATGTGTTTGCTTTCCTCAATACAAGTGTACTGAATCAGGGCAGCCAGAAGACCGACAATCCAGGCAACAAAACAAAAAGCCACCAACTGCAGCACCAGTCAAACAAAACCCTTAATGTCGAAACAGTACGCATTGCGGATGACATACGACGGAAGCAAAAAGATATCGCTCGGGTACAGCAGTCTCTGGCACGAAATGCAACAGACGAACAGTTGCGGAAGCGTTTGAATGTTCATCTCCAATCCCAGAAGCAGGAGCTAGCAGCACTGCAGGCGCAGGAGAACTGCCTAAGCAAAGAACAACAATCGCGAAAAAGTAAAAATAAAATGTTTGAATTTTAATCCCCATTTGCTTAATTATACTTAATATAGTCTAAAAATTAATTTGTCATTGAATTAACCGTTTCCAAATGCACTTCCCCACAAGACTGCAATCATGTATTGTTCCAGCAAAGCCTGGGTCAAATGCGAGCCATGCTCCACGGCTAGGGCGTAAGCCGTCTCTCCATTCTCGTTAGTGGCACTGAAGTCCAGATCCCTGGCAAGCAGCTCATTGCAAGTGTGTGGATGATTACCAGCCGCCGCGTACATAAGGGCCGTGTTGCCTACTATATCCGCGTGTGTGGAAACTGCTCCTTTATCCAAAAGAAAACGTACAATTTCATTATGTCCTCCGGCAGCTGCGAGTAAAAGTGGTGTAACCATGTCGGGCGCCAAGCTGTTTACATTGGCGCCAGCTGCAACTAACAATTGGACAGCAACCAGCTGACCGTATGATGAAGCCCAGTGTAGAGGTGTAAATCCGTGAGAATCCTTAAAATCAATGTTTTTTTGCTTCGACAACTCGGCTTTTACTTGCTCCTCTGTGATTTCCCCTTGTCCAGCGCGTTCGTGAAAAGATAGCGTTACCTCTACAGTACAAAAGGTAGCCTCAGTGTTACCCCGCTGCAGATTTGTTAGGACAGTAGTTTGTGGACGATATGGTAGGAATGCACTTTTGCGTTTGGTAGAGTTAGCATCCAGTAATATACTTGATCCATGTAACGTGGAGGAAGCTGGGCCATGCACATGAGAAGGTCTGTTTGGCTCATCATCATCAGAGTTAATGCTACTCTGGGATTTGTTTACAGCAGCGACCATTACGTAGATTTTTTTAATTTTTCAATTTGAATTTATCCTCTTAACGTGCATCAATCAAACACGTTAAATTTCGGGTAATCATAACTTTATTAAACTTTATAGTTTGATATCAAAATGTTCCAGCTGATTTTTGCTCATCAGCTGCTTGATCAGCTGGCTTAAGTGAGAAATATATCCGAAAAAATAAAAATGAATTGAAAATGTAATCTTTTATAATAATTACATCTATCAATGATTTACTTTGTTGAAAAGATGATGCATTGTTTTTTTCGAAGACAAAGATATAAATATCTTTGCGTTTAGGATTCGTAAATAGTTATCGACATCTACAACTTGGAACAGCATCATATAAATGATTGACGTTCTTCGTTTTGGTCAACCACATACCAAAGAAGTTAATGAAATGATGAATAACTTTTTCATTATTCTCAGATGTTGATAAAATCATGATCACCAACTTAATTATCGATCTCTACGGTACAATCTTTATAGTGTAAAATTGAGTTTCCAGGACTCTAAACCTCAGCAGACCTTTTTCCTCAAATACAATAAAGGGCTCTAATAATGGAATTAGGTCATCGTTAGATCGTTGGGAAGAGGTCGCCAATCAAAGGAATTCATACTGACTTTAAGTCCGTTTAAAAATACCCAATTTTGTAGAATGACAGTATTTAAGCAAACGAGCATCATATGTTTACTAAAGATCTAGCGAGGAGCTCAAGTTAGGGATTTTATTTTGTATATGGGCAATCCAAATAATCGATAACAAAAATACCCACATGAAGACGGCTGTTTTGCTCCGGATATAACGTTTTTTATTAACAAATGTAATTACGTAAATAAATTTAACAGATTCATTAACACTGACTTGTTATGTGCATGTGAGCGGCTTGTTTCATAACGGGTTTTATATTGCGGCGCAGTTGACCAAATATCCACCCTACACCTGTTGTGCTGCTTTCAAAGCAAACCTGCGTATTGGGTTTTTTTTTTGCCCCTTTAACATTGAGGAAATTTTTTTGCAATTAAATTGCGTCGAAGTTTGGACCCACGATCACAATAAAATCACAACTCCAAAATGGGCAATAATGTGAGTGCCAAAGGCGATGGCGAGGGTAGCGAGCCTCCTCTGGATGGTGGGAAACATAAAAACCTCCATCAACATCACAAATACATACAATCATCGAACA
>JABVZY010000083.1:1042475-1053355 GCA_020883555.1 Drosophila nannoptera | reverse complement strand
CTGAAAGCGGCTCTCCTGGGGCCCCGTTACAACGCCGCCGCCAACTATACAAGCCGCCCTCGCGATTCACCCCGCGGGCACCATGACCCTGCATAGCTGCAGCCTAGCCAAGCAGAGCAGTTTGTTTTAGCTCACAGCTAAGAACGGGAGTAGTCCAGGCATCCAAAGGAAGTGTACGCAAAGTCTTAGCAATTAGTTGAACCCCTTTTAAGTGCAGTTTAACTTTATACAAATATATAGACTCGAAACCTATAGATTTATATAGCTATAGATATATATATATATAGCTTCAATGACGAAACATAGCCACAATGTATTAATAATGTACGACAAGTAAGAGGGAACTCAAACCTAGCAGCAGCAGCCATAGCGCTGATAATACCAGTATATTTACCATTTATATCTATATCTATAACTATTTGCTTGACTCACGGAATCAAATAGTTACCTTTTAGATACTCAAATAAGACTATGCAATTAAGACTAATACTTCGTGCTTTCATTTTCATTTTATTGAACTTACCTCATATCACATTTTTGAAAAATCTTAACTCCAACCAACTTAACTGCCCGACCTAATCACTTTCTGATGAAATCCTTCCCCTCGAACTCCTTTGGTTTAATCACCTGGCTCATTTAGAATTTTGTTGCCTGAAGTTTTATTTTATTGAACCAATTCACAAAAAAGTTGTATATACATCCAGATGAATATTTAATTGAGATGTTATTATTAAAGCTGAACCATATGTATGTAAATTTTAGGCTAGCATGCAGTAGAGAGTCGGCAACCATATAGCCCATACCATATTTTCACATAATTGTAATCATTAAATGCTTTGTATTAACTTTAAGTATTAACTGCCTAAAATCAGTGAGCGTAAAAAACGAAGAATATATCTCAATAACAAAAAGTGTTCTGGAACCTAGAATAAAATGTTGATTGAATTCAATTTAGCGCTTGCTAAAAACAAATGTGAATGACTTTCTTTGTGTGGCATCCCAACGAAGTTAACTTGTTGCAGTGTTGATCAAATTTTCGAAGTGACAAGTGCTGGCGCTGTAGACGTTTCGCAACACTGTAGAAGCGTTGAATTAGAACGCCAGAGCTTTAAAAGACAAAGCGTCCCTTCTCCAGTGTCTCCTTATTAAGTAAAATATAAGGAAAAAGTACTAAAACTGCAGTCTTATTGCCAGCAGTAATCAACACTCCAAGCGTTATTCTATATTTGCGTAAGCTAATAATTGTATCGCCATGCAAAGACTACTTTACAATTTGTATTCGAAACGTGAATTTTCCACGAAAGAAAGCTGCACCAAAATTTCGATCGCAACGCCAACGCCTACATCAATAACACGGCGGGCTAGAGTTGTATTTATTAAAAATTCAAGGAACGCGTGCGCACTAAGGGATCGTCCGAATTTGCGGCCTTTCCCAACATTCAAGCAGTTCGATGGATTCTACGCATCGAAAAGCCTGCGAACGGATGACTGGAAGACCACGCTCAGGTTGCTCGAGTACCTTCATTACACCAAGATGGTGTACAAGATGTCAGATTACGACGCTCTCCAATTGCTGACCATCTTTAAGCAAAACTTAAACGATGCTTGCCGGCATTTGTGCATCTCAGGCAGCCGACCCGTTATGCGTCTCGAGTTTGATTCACCCTGGAGCATACAACCGAAGTCCATAAGGGAGCTTTCCTCCCTGGGACAGTTCACATCACTGACTTTCTATAAATACTTTCAAGAGGCATTTATTTCTAATATCAACATATTGCCAGAGGACCCATTGGCTGCGCAATATTCGGGACGCTATTTTCGGGTTCAGCGTACTTTCTACGCCGGCCAAATCGGATGGGTAGGCTGCATGCTCTCCACCGAACAGGAGCCATTCGAAGTTGTCACCCTGCAATTTCGCGCCAATGAACAGATAAACCTTCAGTGCTGCTTCATGCTAATGAATGAAGTGAAGCAGTATATAATGCCACTGATACAAGCGAGCAAATCGTGAAGCGCTCTCTAAAGGATGGGCGGGTGGATCGTCTAGCAGCGTGAAACGCTTTGCATACCTTAATATTTGAAAAATATATTTAAATTTAAATTAGATTTAAATAAAATTTTCACGGAACATATTGCACAAACAATAACATATTTGGGATAGAAAGGACTGCTAGAGTAAATCGCAAAATGTACGAAAGGGAAGTTAAGAAACAAAGTCTAGGAAATTAACATTAACATTATCTGAGAAGGCGGCACAGTTCACCGCACTGGACACTTTAGCGGGTTTCATCTGTTGTCTATTCTCAGGCAACAGATTGCTCTCCGGACCCTGGGGTATTTGCAATCGGCTTTATTTTTGTTTATCTGCTATCTTCTACCACTTTGTCGGCATCTCCCCATTCTTCTTCAGAATATGCCCATGTCTTGACCAATTCCGTTGAGCAATCCTGCAAGCACTGCAATATCCTTCAAATTATAACAAACTCCACAGATAGCTGCGCGTGCTGGTTGTACCTCAGATGTTCAGCGGAACAGCTCCGTCATCCACTTGACAGCCCCCAGCGGTAGATCGCCCTCGACAATGGGTTACTCCACTCTGCACAAGCGCACATCCATGGCCAGGGGCACCTTGGTCAGCACCGTGTCATCATACAGCAAGAGCTAAGAGGTTTTTAGGCAAACTTCAGCTGAAGATCGTATGAGATGACAATAGAGCTGGGCACACTCACCGCAGCACATCCCTTGCGGATAGAGTTAGCGAATGAGATGTGTCAACTGGCCATACTTAGCCTCCATCCGCTCCATGGAAGCACTGCACCAGGTGCGGCAGCTGCCAGTGGTTTCTCTCGTCCAGCTGGACGTAATAACACTGTCGCTGATAGCTCGAAAACGAGCGGCGAACTTCGACCACGTCTAGGGTATGATATGACTAAGTTATAGCCAAAGAAAACAAACCGACTATGCAATAAGAAGAACGCATTCGACCCGAATTCATATCTAAGTCCCACTCAAAATGAGAAGCCCTACTCCAAGGCATGTCCAGGTCCGACCTACCGAAGTTACTGAATATTACTCTCGCACGAGTCCAACTTAAGGCTGGTTCCAGCATCTCATTCGAAGCCGAAAAATTCAAAATCATCAGCAGTTCATAAAGTCATTTATGTCACTTTTATAGCCCACCTGAAATAGGGTTAGGGTAGGAGGGTTATCAAGTCATCTTAAAAGTCCTTCGTTGTTACCTGTTCGTGGACACTGCAATCGAATCCGGCCACGGTCAGCGCATGTTGCAAGCCAGGCTACTATTCCTCGAGATCGTAGTATATAACGGTACGTTGGGCGCCTTTGCCAGATAGTGTAGGAGCTGTTGACTCTTCTTATCGCTGGCAAGAAGATGCACTTTTAGCTTAAGCCCGTCGTACCTTGCCCAGCCGCATCCCTGAATCGGTTATCTTTAGCGGCTGAGCTCGTTGGGCTAGCGCATTTCCTTCCGGGCAGATACCTAACCACATCCACGAGAATCTCACCCATCAACACCCAGCCAGAGTTATGACGGTCCTCGGTGCGATACTCCAACTGGAAGAACAGCTGCTTCGCCGGTCCACTGGAACTCGATATAAGCCTCGTTCAGCTTTATAGGCACCAACCACAAATCCTTTGCGCTGCAGTTGAGTGTGAGTCCATTGTCCATACCAGATACTCGTGGTGCTGGCCGGCAACAACGAGGGCGAACGGCAATTTGTCCTCGCCCAACGCCTGATACCGCACGATGACAAGGCTGTCCGGCGCATAACTCGCCCGCTGATTGTCCGACTGGCAATGGACGCGCAACTAGGACTCCACACGGTGCACCCGGGCACCGCCAATCCCCAGCTGACGGAGCGTCGTACTGTAGAACAGCTGCTGATTAACATAGAGAGTAATGGACTCCTTCTCGAAGCGTTACAGTCGCTCTTTTTCCATCGTCAGGATTCCCTGCAGTACACAGTGATTGGGACTTCATAGAGCTGTGTACCTCAAAAATTTCTTTAAAAAACTTTTCTGTCACAGAACCATAATCAAATAATACAATAAATTAAGAGGCAGAGCATAAAGTTCAATTCATGCGAGAACTTCTATGGTTTCCACGCGAGACAAAGTTTCATGGAAGCAAAACGAAGGAATTTTATACATAAAACGTGCGACAGTATATACATAAGTATTATTAGCTCACTTGTGTATACACAACATACAATATATAAATATAAAAGTAGACATGGACATCGGCCTAGTCGATATCAACACTCCGACAGATTGCTACACCGAGGAATCGAAATAACTGAGTAACGGTAGAAAGGGATGGATGTAAATCAAAAGTTAATTCGAAGCAAATTTAAGCGCTGAAATAGTACGCCTTTTGAATTGTTAGCTAATTGAATTGTTATTTAATCGGCGCAGCTGTTGCCTTTAAACTCGAAAGTGCTAAAAGCCACAGATGGGTGCATCTAGTGCCGGCCCTACGGCCTATTTGCGATTTGTTTGCGCTGCACTGGTGCACTATGCCACAGCGCATAGGGTCCAGTACGAATGCGAGTTGTATTAAAGCCATTGCTCCAATTCCGAGCGAGTTTTTGACGAGGCTTTTATTGAGTTATCCACCAGAATGCTATTACCTAAACAAGTATTATATGTAATCAGAAATATGGTACATAAGTATATACATACATGGTTTCTATATTTTCCTCTTTTAATTGTATGCTTCTCCAACGGTATCGGTCAATGAGAAGAAAAAGTCGCATTTACTACATGTTGATCCGCTTATAGCGAAGACAATAACCGTGACAAATAGCTTCTGAGAGTGAGCACACCATGTGAACCAGTGTCATTGTCCACACTACATAAGGGTGTGCCAGTAAAAAAATAAATCCTTCGATTATCATATAAAAAATCTACTAAATGAAACAAAATCTCTCTGCAGTGGCGGACAATATGCAAATAGGTAGTTAACCCTGGCAGGGTTGACAGATCAATCAAATCATTGCTATTCAGGCGCATAAACCTAAGCTAATTTGGAAAATAAAATAAAAAGGGCTACGTAAGTAGTTGCATTGGTTGATTTACGCACATTTTCCGATAATACCAATGTCAGAGTTGACCTATATTTCATATATATATATACTCTGTATGTGGAATTAACCGTCATACGGAGGTTTGGCGACAGTAGTGCTGATGCCGAAAAAAAAAAACCATAAGTTCATCTCTAGATCTGACTAGTGAATGAAATCATGTATGCAGTACCACTTTGTCAGTAGTTTAAGAATCAATAGTAAATACATATAAGCATGTGATATAAGAATATTTATTGATAGTACTTACACCTTTAGTTTAAATTATATATTTAAAGTCCAGAGTTCCGTGAGTTCTATCACAATTCTAAAAAAGGTACTTTAAGACAGTGGGACAAGAAGAGAAGCAGCTCATCACTGGCAGAAGACTTTAGAAAATTGTAATTTGATTGATATATAATCATTA
Organism: Drosophila nannoptera; assembly: GCA_020883555.1. Lineage (NCBI taxonomy): Eukaryota > Metazoa > Arthropoda > Insecta > Diptera > Drosophilidae > Drosophila > Drosophila nannoptera. Next base: position 1,047,847 of record JABVZY010000083.1, on the reverse strand, counting down.
TTCTTTACCTATTATAAAGGGAACTACTTGAAGTCGATTATGCTGGCGATCAACTGAGCGACAACCGCCAATAGCCCAAAGTCAACCACACTTACTAGAACCCAAAAGTTATATACATAAATCTGTATACGTAAATACATAATGGTGCATGGACGTGTATCGGAATGCAATAAATATATACCTTTGTGTGGAGTGTAGGATTTATATTCCCCTTCTCATTGCAAAATATGCAAGTGTACATGAAAAGTAGTATTTTTTAAATATTCACATATTTATTTATTTCAATTCATGTTTATATACTCAATTTATATACATATGCACATGAAGTCTTGCGCCCACTTCCGAAATTTGTACCGCTTCTGCGTGCTAATTTAAAACAAAGTGCGAACAATTTATGTGGCTTCAACTTTTTCTATAAAAACTGAACGATTTTACCCCTTTTTTGTCGTCTGCAACTTTCACTGTTCCGCTTTCTTTCATTTTTTGCCATTGTGGGTCGGATGCTGCAAAAAAGTTATCCCATTGGGTCGTTGTCGTCTATCATGTGTAGCCGACCCCTATTTCCTTGTGTGCGGGTCTACCTACTTTTTTATTTGATTGTTTCATATTTATGAGGATTATGGTTTTGGTGTTGGCTGGCCAAATGGTGGGCTGGTAATTTATCGTGCGGTTAAGGGCTCTTGTGGGCATAAGGACTGATGGATACTAAGACTCGGGCTCAAGTGAAAGTTCAATTCAGCACGCCGGATTCGCATTGTTTGTTGAATTGTGGAAAAGCCGGAAGATCGTACGCACAAGATAAACAGCAGTTGTGGACGAGGCCAGTGCTCAAAGCCGTAAGTAGTGAACGGACTCAATTAAAATGTAACATTTGCGATGCGCTTTGCGCAACGTTAAAGGAAAATTTTTTGAAGGGGTTGTGCCGCGTTATTCCATAAGGGGTGTGCGAGTCCAAGTGTGTGACTTGGCACGCATTTTTGTTTATTTTGCAAATCGCTTAAGTGCGCATTAGATTAAAGCTTCGATTTTTTTGGCATTTAAACAAAACATTGAAATAATATTTATGCAATTTCGGTAAAAAAAAAAATTTCTAACATTTTTTAATTTTTCATCAAAACTAATACAAGCAAGAGCTATGTACATGTTTTTAACTATATATTGTCGTATCCCTTAATGTTATCGAATAGGCTGAAAGATAGTATTCATTTCATAAACGTAACCAATAAAAAGTGCATTTGAATTGTAAATAGGAATCTACTTGTTTATTGGCTGGTCATACTATTGTTTACATTTCATTTAAAAAGAGCTGCTAACTTTTCATAGGTATGCCAACCTGCTTTGCAGAAAATTTCCTATTTAATCGATAGGCATGCGCATCACATGTCGAGCGCCATTTTTATTTTCGATAATAATTCTTATCGACATACACAAGCGCATTACACACATAAAGAAACAAAAAATAAGCAGCCTGCATACGAAAAATTAAGAGAATTAATAGAGCGCTGCATACGACGAGTTTGTGCTACAGCAAATAAATAATTCTTAGTGTGTGTCGTCCTAACAACTGCAACAAAATAACTAAGTTTAACATACGCCTTGATAACATTATGTCGAAAAATAAAAAACTGTCGCTATCGGGCGATTCGACAGAGAAATTTATCTACAAGCCCAAGGATTTGATATGGTAAGACTGCTATGTCACAACAAAAATGTACAGTGCTCTGACCATAAATAAGCAGTATATGAAATTTGATGGCAATAATAATCCAATGAGTGCACGATTGATGAAAATCTACTCAAATGAAAATATACATAACCTCAATGGCCGCTGTATTGGACAAGCGGATAATAATAGTAAAAATGAACAATTCGTGCTACATAAAGCAAATAAACCTTAGCATGAGATACAGTTATGTTTTCTAAACAATACGCACGACAATAATTGTTGCCGAGGCTCGTTGTTGCAGCAATTTCGATATCGCTGCGTTGGCGCTTTTTCGCGCGCGCGCGCTTATTGTAATTCTTGATATTAGTATAATATAATATATATGTGAAAAGTGAAGCTATAATATTGTATTTGTTTATGTTTCAGGGCCAAAATGAAGGGCTTCACGCCGTGGCCAGGAATGGTAAGCAAAAAATGCTTCTGCTAGCGCTGACGCCGCTGCCGCTGTCGCCGCTGTGTTTGTTTTCGACTGTACTTTTTTCATGCAGCAGCGGCGGAGGCGTCGGACGAGCGCTGCTGCTCTCTGTTGCTGGCGCTATCGACGTCATAACGCACTTACATACTTTAATATTTATTCTAAACGAAGTGTTTGAAATTGTTCATCATGTTGGAGTGTATAAAGCATTGATATGAAACGCGTGCGGGCTGGCTTAACTTTAAATATTACAGTGTTCTTTATGTTTGGTCGAACAATTGAAGAACAGAATACCAAAGAAGACAGTGCAATGGTTTGTACTTTGTGCTGAGTGTGTGTATATATGCGATATAAATGGAAATGCGTGAAAAAATCTGATTCTGTGTATATTTGTGCTCTCATTTAATTTTATAAATTTGTAAACGGTTATGTTGCAGATTGTGGAGCCGCCACTCGATTTGCTTACCCAGCAGCGACGTGCCAATACTAAATGTGTTTTCTTCTTTGGTACGCGCAACTTGTAAGTAAAAAAATGCATAGTCTAAGCACAGAAAGCAATAATCTAATGTCAATGTAATTGTGTTTGCATATGCAGCGCTTGGATTGAGGAGCATAACATTAAACCTTTCGAAGGACCCTGGAAGGAGGAATTGGCAAAAGTTAGCAAACCAGCCGGCTTTAGGAACGCCATGGCCGATATTGACAAATATATAGAAGATCCTGCCGAAATTGATGGTGAAATCGATGAGAGTTGTGGCATGGCTAATCATGCCACCGAGGCAGATTTTGACAAGATTCGCGATGGACTCGATAGCGACGAGAATGCTGATGCTACTGTGGACGGCAATAATGGCGTTGTACCCCATGTGGTCGGCAGTCCCGATGAATCCGATGCGGTAGCAGTTGGAGTTGAAAGTAATGCAAATTCTACAACTTCCCCAGTTGTCCCACCGATGGTGAAAAATCAAACTAAACGCACACCCAAAGCAAAGTCAAGTGCTGCTGTTGCAGTCAGTAGCAAGCAAGCAAACAAGGCTGCCTCTGCAAAATCAGCAGCAGCGCAAAAGCGACGCACCTCGGCACACCACACGCCTAGTGTAGCAATTACTGCTAAACGAGGACGACGGGTTGCATCTGGCGAAACGGACAATTATGAAAGCCCTGTGGCGGATTACGATGGGGCGAGCTCATCATCGCTTGCCGCACGAGCACGCATTGATTCAGATGCCTTCTTGGGCACGTTAACAAAGCGTACACCCAATGCAATTGCGCTGCTGGATCGACCAGTTGTTACACGGCCAGAAACGCAAGCAATTGACATGAATTCACGGTCCAACACGTTGGCAGATCGTGACATTGTGCCCTCTGAGCAAACGTTTGGTTTTCTCGGTCTGGGTATGATGGGCTCTACTATTGTCAAGGACTTGATTTACACGAAACACAAGGTTGTGGTCTGGAACCGCACCATTGATAAGGTGAGTTATCTCTATTATATTGCAAAGCGGCGACTTTCATTCCCGTTTCTTATATTTTTAGTGTCAGCCATTTGTGGATGCTGGCGCTGAGGTGAAAGATACGCCCATGGATGTTGTTGAAGCGGCGGACATTATATTTTGCTGTGTCTCAGATCCTAAGGGTGCCAAAGATGTACGATATTTTCGTTATATATTTTATTTTAATATTAAAAAAATAATAATTAAAAAGTTTGCAAGTTTTTATGAAAGATAAGTTTACTAACAATATGTTTTATACTTCAGCTCGTCTTTGGCAACTGTGGTGTCCTGCAGCTAAAGGATTTGCGAAATAAAGCGTACGTGGAAATGTCGACAATTGATCCAGACACATCCATGGATATTGGCGAGGGTATCAAGCAGTGCAATGGTCGATATTTGGAGGCGCAAATTCATGGTTCGCGACAAGAAGCCGCCGATGGAATGCTGATCATATTAGCTGGCGGCGATCGAACAGTCTTTGAGGAATGTCATTCCTGTTTTAAGACTATAGCGAAGAATACTTTCTTCTTGGGCAGTAAGTTGAATAAACCAGTGTTATTGAGTGAATTTCTATTCCATACTAAAATTTGTTCAACTGTTACTATCTAGCAGATGTTGGCAATGCCTGCAAAGTAAACCTCATTTTGCAAACAATTCTGGGCGTTAGTCTGGTGGGTCTGGCAGAGGCGTTAGCTTTGGGTATGTACAGATCCATATTGCTGCTATTCTCATTTCTAAATTTTTTTATCAACTCAAATGTTTCTTTTTGCTTACAGCTGATCGTTTTTCAATTTCATTAAATGATATCATAGACATATTTGACTTAACTTCTATGAAATCGCCACTTTTGCTTGCCAAAGGCAAGGGTAAGTACTATGATTGACAAAATCAATCATTAATTTAAGCAAATCGCTTAATTCGTATTTCATTTTATGTTGGATACGTTTTTCTAATGTGAATTTAATACGTTTTGTGTTGCAGAAATGGCCAAGGGTGACTTTAATCCGCAGCAACCGTTAAGTCATATGCAGCGAGACTTGCGTCTTGTGCTCAACATGGCTGAAAATTTAGATCAGTCAATGCCAGTGACGAGCATTACAAATGAAGTGTTTAAGCATACAAAACGCTTGGGGTACAGCGAGCACGACTCGAGTGCTGTATTTGTAAGATCCAGATTTTAACATTTAGTTAACACGACTACTATTTAAACTATATTTTATCATTTAGTTTAAACCGTAAACAAACCAACGCAAAACGACTCATGTAAACGCAGATCCACACAGACACACAAACATACAGCACAAACATCCACATTATGTCGTGTTGGCAGCAATAACCGCAAAACATATCAGTGATTTGCAATATCTTGTTGCAATTCGATTGATTTGTCGTTATTGTTATCCATAACACGAATTCTAATCCATTCATATCTTTTCCCCCAACTGCCTCTTAACTTTCGTCCCAAAACAAAAACTAATTTGCACACCCAACTAGTGTAACTTCTATCCAGATCAAAGTGAAAAGCAAGAACCCAAGACAATTATCATTGCTGCGAAGGTGTCATCCAAGCCGGGTCTTCAGCCTTGTAGACAGATGATGTCTGCAAGCTTCAGGCGTAAGCGCTATAGAAGCGTTTGAGAACAAAATTATATAGGAGAAGGCAAAGTGAAGAGGAAGAAGAGAATTCGATGAGTATTGAAGAGAGAAGAGACCCATGTGAAAGACGAGTTGAATGGGG
>JABVZY010000083.1:1029553-1042274 GCA_020883555.1 Drosophila nannoptera | reverse complement strand
TGTCAGTTGATGAAGCAGATTTGTGTGTAAGCAGCCGCATTCATACTTTATTGTGCGTTATCATTTTATAGTTTGATGTTTTTAACATTTTATATTATAGCAATTATTGTTTTGCTTTATTTGGGACCGCCGATATCAGCCATCGCCGCGTGCTCGAGCAATAGAATATGCATGTTTTTCACCGACATACCCTGGAGGAATGTTGCTGTCGTCGAGCATAAGCAAGTCATATATCGAAAGTCTGTATATTGTGAAAAATTAAATTTAAATCTAGATCATCATTCGATGTTGTGTAATAATAAACTCCAAACCAAAACAAAAACGAAATAATTATACAAATATGCAAAATTATACAAAATGAATTTGTGAATGTAGAGACCATGCGAATAAATTGTACAAACACTTTGTCGAAACTGAATAACTGCAATAAATAACATTTGACAATTTAATTTAAAATTTAAACACATTGCTTGTGCCCGGCGGGCTAGCATCACTTCATTATCACGCTCAATCGAAAATGCATATTACAACTGGCATTATAGATAGTTTACTTATATCGCACATAAATCTAGTAGGCATATTGACCTATGCAAGAACTGCAATATCAACAAACCGTTTCGTAGTTTTCTTTGTTTAAAGTCTTGAAATGAAAAAAACAACAAAATACATAACTGGAACATAAAATAAAATGATTGAAAAATCGCAAAAAAAAAAAAGAAAAAAAAAAGCATAGTGTAAACTTTTAGAGCCAAGAGAGTTTCGAGGGATCTATATTAATAATAATAAGAATATATATATATATATACATAAATAAATAAATATATTTTACTTATTATTTAGTCTGTATTTTGTTGTAAAACAAAGAATAATAAAAACCTTAACTTTTAACTATAATCAAATTAAAAAAATGAGATTGTGAATGTAATACGATGCGATACGTGATTGCATTGTAATTAACACGGCCAAATAAGTCAAGTTTAAGCAAAATGGTATTTGTATTGTTTCAAACGTTACTATGATATGAGGAATATCGTAGTAAACACTTCCATGTCAAGGAAAATATTCCCATACGTTCCACGATTTCCAAATATGACTAATGCCTAATTCACTAGTTAGAAAATGTGAAAATTGTTTTAGTGTATATTGGAAAACTCTACATAACTATTGTAGACTTCCGGCGGCCGTGCTTCCATTAAAAAAGCTCCTATTTTAGACAGAATGGAGATGTTGCAATATGCTTTTGCATTGATCTGGATCGTGACCCTTATGCAATTCAGCAACAATGCGGCACTCGATCTTGAATTAGGGCTCTATGTCAACAAGAGGGTTCCGTACGGTAAGGAGGTCCCAGTGGTAGTGACGTTGTCCATGCTACCTAATCACAAATTAACTCTGAGGGTCAGCACGTCGGTGTACTTGGTGGGCTATTGGATTGCTGCGCCAAAAAGTGAAGCAATGACACCTCTCTTTACACACACCGCTGATATTACGAAGGAGTTGAGCCTTCTGAATATTCAGCCTAGCGGGCCAATTACGAAGGTGGACGTCTACTTTGTCGTGTTGTATGCAACCTTCTGGGAGAAGTCGAAACAAAAGTTAAAGTTAACTGGCTTGATTGACCCGCTACTACCGGAACATGCGGAAAAAACGGTCGACTTCAATGTAGACTTGCCTTTCAAATGCCTGCCCCAGATGCTCCCGGTAAAAGGCTCATCTCCCGATGACCCAGTGAGTATATGGATTGGGCAAAGCAATTTTATTGGCGTGGAATTCAGTGAGACTTGCGGAATGAAACATATAAAATTAAGATGGGTGCTCATGGACTTGATGGCGACAGGTGAGTTCATGACATTTGTGAGTGGCTGCTAAAGTGAAACTGTTCTTTTCGTTATTGCAGAAAAATTGAAAGACTTGTTCAACAATCAATTTAAATACTATATAAAGCCTTACAGCTTGCGGTATCCGACCAAACATGAATTGTGGCGCAATCGTTACACCATACAGATTTCTGGCAAGTTTAAATCCACGAAGTACCTAACGCGCTGCTATCTGAAGGTGATTCCGGAAAAAGTGGATGCGGAAATCATTGGAGGTTTTTTGAGGATAATCGTTCTGAACAAAGAACTCCTGATGGATGGCTCGCGGAGTCGTGATTATGCCAGGGCATTGCACGAGCAGCAATTCAAGAATTACCATTGGTCCTGCATATCTTCCCATGATCCGCATAACAAATTTTGTACGGAAAAATTTCCGCCAGGTAGTTCGAATACTTACTACGTGTAGCTCAAATTGCCTTCAAGTCCATTGTTTTCTTTTGCAGATGCCAAGCTTATCGTACCACCGTATTCACTTAAGCAAGGTTTTAAATATATTTTCTCGCTGATGGTGCAATCAGATTTCGATCCCAGTGTTAGGTCAGAAACAAGACAAGTTATATACGCTATATCACCTGCTGATTCCTCAACTTTTGCTGTGGCAATCGTTTGTGTCTCGAATTGCGATGACGGTTATTACAATGCGCACAGCGACGTTTTGTTGGAAGCCGAGTGCTCTCAAAACACAGGTTCCTCGATCCGGTACATTTGGTATTTGGACGAAAAGAAGCTTGGCCAGAAGAAGCAGCAGCGTCTGCAGATGCATTTGGTTGCAAAGAGTGTGACTATCAGTGTTAAAGTGAAAACAAGCGATGGATTACAGGCAGTTGCTAACAAGGTACTGAACTTTATGGAGCCACCAAAGGATGGCAACTGTTCTGTTTCACCCAAAGAGGGCAACGAGGCCTCTACTCCATTTTTCGTATGCTGCACAAACTTCAGCACTCCATACAGTCCCTTACGGTATTTTTACTACGCTAATCAAGTATTGCTTAACACATGCATGGATTGTCGGTGCCCGGCGTATCTGCCACGGGAGCTGAAATCCATCGATGTACTCATCTGTGATCGTCAGCTGACATGCACAAAGCTCTCTGTGGGGATCAAAGTGAATCCGTTATCAGAGATAAAGAAGGAGATAATCGAGGACCGTGTTTGGAATTTCGTAAACACGGCTGCCAACAATTTTACGAGCGTGGCAAACAAAGCCGAGAACTTACTCCTCCAGGCGAGAATTCAATGGGTTGCGAGTCACATAAAACAAGGTCCCGTCGCCTTGAAGTTCATCACCATATTGGGGGTTTTCCATTCGGAGTCCTTAATAGAGCTTTCCAAAATAGCGAATTTAACACACACCTTTTCCAAGGAGCTGTCGCCAATCGGTACCGATGATCTTGTCGTTTTGATACACTCGGTTCGAAAATTGAATGCAAATTTTCAGCATGTCATTGACAGAGAAATGCATAATTTGCTAATCAAAGAGCCCTATGAGAGCGTTATAGCCGCTTGCTTTGGGGTATACAACACAATGCACCGCCTGACTAAGCAAATGCCACGTCCCACTGCAAGTCTGTACGTTAACTATATGGAGGCTAAGAAAACTCGTAAACTGGATAAAGACTACGTGAATAAGCTCTTCGATGAGATAGCCAAATATGTGAATCCTGAAGCTCAAATCCGATCATCAATCTGGCTGAACGCAATGTGGGAAACGGAACGGCTTCATCGGTTTCTGCACCTGGTTTTGAAGCATGGAATTCCTTGGGAGGATACTAACATAAACATAGATGTCACATCTGTTGATGTGCATTGCATTAAATTAAAACCAGATAAACCCATCCGTGTTCAGACTAGCGACCACATGCACGAGGTAACCCTTTCGGCGCTACTTTTGAATGAATTGATGCACCCCAATTACGATAAGATGTGTATTAGAGTGATCTCGACAATACGAAAACTCAATTGGTGGTATCCGGAGGAGAAGCAGCCCAGTTCTGTGCTGCTCTCGGTGCGCATTAATGCCGACGGAACTAACGTTCAGGAGGAGCACTTTTTGAGGCACAACATCTATTTTAGGACTTTTATCGGCAAATACAGGCCCGCCATCGAGTATTCCAATGTGGGTAAGTATTAATTCGACCCCAGTAACCCCCAGCCTGATTGGTTAGAGAAAGCACTAACATGAAACATGATAGATAGATTTGATTTTACTTTAATACTCATCCGTAAGACTTAGAATTGTAATTGGAACTAGTGTTATATATATATATATCTAATTATGGTCTTCCCCCGGGAATACAATTGCAATTGAATACAATCTCACTAATAAATATTACAGCTTTCACGGGTCGGCCGAGAGCTCGGTCTGACTTGGATTCTAGCAGTATAAACGTCGCTGAGAAAAATTCGACGCATAGCGTACCGCCAGGGGATTATGGTGAAGATGACGCTGACTCGATCGCTGAAACGGGCAAATACTCTAATAGCCTCAAAAGCGACGAATTGAAAACTGAACATCAGATTCGAATTTATCGGATGAATCTGGATGAGCATTCAATGCTCGTTGTGCGCTTTATGAGTAGCACACACAAGCTGCGTGTACTTCTGCGGCCGAAAAAGTTGCCTAGAAAGCTGCGTGAAACGATCGGTAGGTCTAAGTGCATAGTGGCAGCCAATTCAACGAATGCCACAATGCTGTTGCGCAACAATTGCATGAAGCTCGAGCGCGTCTACATGGCGGTACAGCTGTATAAAGATAAAGACGGCATTAACCAGAATCTAATACTGGATACTCCGGCTTCATACTCATTTGTATTTCAGGTTCGCACATGCGACTCTTGGTCATATTCGAAGCCGTCAGATTCACAAAGTTGGGAGCATCAGTATTGTATGCCTGGACTAACTAATCCAGAGACAGGTTTCATGTACTGTACGTGCAGCTTGCTGGGCACCTACACTAGCTATGCATTCCACGTACCCGCTGTATGTGTACCATTTACAGATTATACCCCTGTACATATGCACTGGCAGCTGCCTTTTGTCTACTTGGTTGTTTTGACGGTCCTGTTTCTCGTGCTCATCTATCTCTTCATGAAGCACAATACACTGTTCTCCAAGACAGTTGCTTGTGATATGACCGACCTTGACAGAAGCGATCATGAGGTGCATGATTTATTGGTGTATATACGAACTGGTGGGTGTATAAATGCAGGAACGACGGCCACAGTGCGTCTTACTTTCCAAACTCCAACGGGCACCGAGCTCCAGTTCACGCTAATGCAGGATCCAGAAAACCCAGAGTTAAGGCGTAATTCCACGTTCATACTCTGGTTGCGGACTCGTGACATAAGAATTCCAACTCGAATTGCAGTTAGCCATAACAATTTTGGCAGATATCCCAGCTGGTTTCTAGGACGTATCGATGTCGTAGATATTCAGGCGCAATTAATGCAAATTTTCCATGTCCGTCGTTGGGTGCGTTACAAATATTTGATACTCAGTTCCGCGCTGGTCATTAAACCAGGTGATATTAACATCACTGCCGCGAATTGGCGTGGTCGCTTTAAGGCCGAACTCGAACGCCAATGGATCAACTGGGGTCTCTGGCAGCCGCTGAAGGGAAGTTGGAGAAGTGCCGCCGTCTACGATAATCTGACCCGTGCCCAACGTGTCTGCATATTCGTGAATAAAACGTTAGTTACCTATTGCGTATGCGCCTGTGTGATTGGAGAAACAACGCCAGAAACTGAGTATTTGGACAGGATGCTATCAATAGATATGTCGAGATTTTTTATCATGACGGGTATTAGCATTTTTCTTACAAATTTGGTTCAGTTTTTGTTAATTAAATTAATAAATGTGAGGTTGTAAAATTGGAATACGTAATTTTGCGACATTAAAAATGTTTTTGAAAAAAAACCGGGACTGAAAAAATTTGAGTTAGAATTTTCGGCGCAAAATACTGTGCTTATTTGTTGTGTGAATGTAGTTAACGCTCGGGTCAGTTTCCTTTGATACGCATATTTAGTTAGGTACGCAGCTCACAGTAAACGCTGGAGAGTATTCTTTTTTGTATTGCAGTATTTTTGTCATTATTTAGTTCGTTTCTAATGTACGTACATTTTGATTCTTCCTCATTCCGTGCGTTTGCCTATCGTGCGTGTGTGGCAGAAATATTAATATACTTGAATTTAATTGGCTAAATACCTTTGATTACGTAGTAGTTAATCAAAATGTCTGAAAAGAAACGAACTCGCCGTCGTAAAGATGTAAGTCTATGGTTCTGAACTTAAGGTCATATGTGACAGCATGGAAAACGTCGAAAAAATGAAGAAAATATACGTCTTACTCGGTACTTCTATATGTATGTAGGTTTAAACGTTTGGTTGTGTATATGCTACAGTCTAATTGGCATGCTTATTGTGTTTGTTTTTATTTCGCTGACCCAAAGGAAAAACGCCGAAACGTTAACAGTGTATACCATTGATATAATTTTTATGCTCTGCATTTGGGCAATGCCATATCACTATATCTGTGCAGGGAGCAAGTTCAATTTTATGAAATAGACCAGGCGACTTATGTTGTTTTGTGTGTGTACCTGCATTTAAATATCACTAGGTCTGCCCCCTGCTTACGTATTGCTATTAATAAAATGGTAATGGTAGTGTATTTCCAAGCATACTGAAAATACAATTTTACGGTATCCTTACAAAAAATCACTCTTATTTCTTTAACTTGATAACAGAATAACCCGCTCTTTTCTATTTTGTTCTTTAATTAAACAGCTGGCTGAACTTGAAAAGTAGCCGCAGGTCCGGCAACGCTGCCTATAAAAAGCTGATGTTGAAAACCAGCAAGTTGAGCGGTTAGTGTGCTTGTAGGTCTGCAATGGATTTGGTTTTGTTTTTAGATTCACGAAGTCTTGAGACTATATGAAGCTTTACAGAAGCTGCGTATCAGGCTTTCATCCTACTCTCTCCCTCTAGTTTGCTCTCCAATGCACCCAGTTATCAGCAGATTTGTATTCTGCTATGGCTGTGTTTGCACTTGGTATTGTAGTTGTTGTTGTCTTGGGGAAAGTTTCTGCCCCAAAGGTATATACCAACCAATTCAGATTCATGTGTATACGAACGGACGCATGTGTGTGGGTACAGATCGTGAGCCGTTTGTGTATATCAGCACTCGTTTGACCAGCCAGCCAGTACTGACTGTTGAGATTTTTTAATACGTTCGAGACTCTCTTAGCGATTGCTACACGTCACAGTTCAGAAATAATACGTAGTGGTGCATTTCGTCTATAGAGTACGATTTTTTTTGAGAATAATAGAAGTCCATAATAATGAATGACGACGACCGCCTTTCACAAGAGGTCGACCAGGAAATCGAGGAAGAGCAGGAAATTTTCGACGATGGCTTGGTATTACAATGAAAATTATTAAATTTTCGTAAATGCGCATAAGTGTACAAATGATATTCAAATTTTGACGAAATATATAATTTTGATGGCGTGGCCTACAAATATATGATAGAATGCAATAGCATTTACTTAAAATGAAAATGGCTTAAACAGAATATGTTGTATATATTGACACTAATGCCAATAATATTTTAGGAATACACCGAGCCTGGCCAGCAAAAGGACGATAAACCATCAAAAGATGAGAAAAACGTGGCCAAATGGATGAAAAAAAATGTGAAGACAAAGAAAACTAAATTTCTGAGCCACGTAGTGGAGTACTTTACGTCGAGCAAAGCCATCGATGCCTTGATGAAGTCGAAATTTGCAGAAGGCGATAATCCATTGTTTACTACGCGGGAGCAAGTTGTTGAATTTTTAGATATCATGCTGGAACACAAGTTTTTCCATCGGGCCAAGAAGGTTCCTGTTACGCTGGACGACCTGCGTGGTAAGTCCGACAAGAAGGCGGACGCTAGTAAAATACAGGAAAAGGAAAAAACAGATACGGCGAGTGGCAAGGCCAATGCTAAACCCCCCTCATCTGATAAAAAAGATACCGACCCAGAGGCAGACGGTGATGCCTTACAGGCCAGTGCTGCTTCCGATAAAAAGGAGAAAAAGAAACGTAAAATACGCTTGGACATGCACCCAGAGCAAATCTTTGTGGATGGCTCTGAGGCATATGTGTGGATCTATGATCCCATTCCACTGCACTATTGGATTATTGGCTTCATTCTGTTGCTCGGAGCTGTCGGCATTTGCCTATTTCCATTGTGGCCTCCACTCCTGCGCAAGGGTGTTTACTATCTGTCCATAGCCGCTGCTGGATTTTTGGTCTTCATACTGGCTTTAACTGTTGTGCGTCTGATCATATTTACAATTGTATGGGCTTTGACTGGCGGCAAACTACATTTCTGGATCTTTCCGAATTTGACCGAGGATGTTGGTTTCTTTGCCTCATTTTGGCCATTGTATGAGGTGTATAGATCCGAATATCTTCGATAAACGTATTTTAATTCCATTTATTCTATTTTAAAGAGCAACTACGTTACCGATTCGCCTGCATCGACATCAGTATCCAAATCTGAAAAGAAGTCCAAATCGAAGTCGAAGAAAAAGGACAAAGACAGTGATGCCGAAGAGGATTTGGCGGTTGATGCCGATGCTGACAATGATGGAGAGGTTGACTGCGATGCCGATGTAGACGCAGATGACGGTATACCACTAGAACCGGAGAAAATCGAGCAAATTAAAGAGCATGATGCCGATATGGAGGTGCGCAAGAGACGCAAAGTTGGTGCTGATGAATACGACGAGGATGACGACGAGCAGTCTCCACCAGTGCCTCCACATCAAGATGTTACGGCGCAACCCAAGGATACCAAAGCTGGGTAAGCACGCTGCTTATTTATTAACGAACGAATCTCGTTTCTAAATCATTTGCTCGAATATTAACCTACGATTTTATTTGCCTTGCTTTTGGTTTACACGTAAATCAAGTCAAAGTAATTTTAGTTGATAATTGTGTACATTTCTGTTCCTTAATAAATTATAAACTGTACGATTTTAATATGCATTAAGTTTTATTGCTCATTATTTTATTTTGCGAATTATCAATTATTATTTGCATTCCATTTAATTATGTTGATCTTTTTTAAAAGCATGCCATCAGCCATCACTCATATCTCATTCACCTGGTAACTAGTATAGAAATTTCGGTACAAATATGATGAGACCTTAAGAAAACATAAAGCTTTAAAATTCCACAAGTTAAAATTCTCATCATATACCAGGGAAAATCGAAACTTCAAATGTGGCGAAGAGTATTGCTATTACGAAACTAAATACATTTTGAAAAATTATTTTAATATTTCAGTATTAAAAGCAAATGATGAACTCTCTTAATGTTCGATTCGTTTATTGAATTGATTTGTAAATATGTATATATATGTATTATATACTCTGTAAGAACGTTTAGGAGTTGGGTCGCAAATCTCTTTTGGATATTGAATCCAACCCATTCCCTGTATCATATCGATTCCATTTGCCATTGAAACTCATTCAAGCAGCTCTATTGCAGTCTGTTCTGATACTGATTGAGTTTGAGCTTCGGCGTAAACAGCGGATTTTTAAGTTCAAGATTAACCATTATCTGAGTAAGTTTTACTAGCTTAAGTTGCCACATATCATATACCATATACAGATTCGCACACACACATATACACACATACACCCACACACCCACGCACACATGAAAACACATTTTGGCTTTGAGTTTTGTATAAAATTTACCTTTGTTTATTCATGACTTCATGACTTATTTGAAATTTGGTTTGCCTGGCCCTGAAACTGCTGATAACTTCAATTAATAATAAATGCTTTCTTTCTTGCAGCACGCCGCGTAATTCGGAATCGGATTCGGAGAGCTCAAGCAAAGATTACGAAATAATTAGTTCGAGTGAAGTGCAAAACGTTACGGGAAACTGAATGGAAAACGTGGATGCAGCTACAAGAATCAGCTAAAATCTATGTTTAACTGTATTTAAATCAGACACACACACACAACACAATTGTAGTTAATTGATAAGACGAACCAGAAAAAAACAAAGGAGAGAAAATCCAAAACAATAACAGTTCATAATAATTCCAAGCTGAAACACATGTCGGGCTTTTCCGGACATCAAGCAAATAATAGTCCATAAATAGCAATCCAAATAGTTTTTGTTGTTACTTCGGCAAAACTTTTATTGAATAAGTTTTGTTTTCGATATTGTGCCTGATGAGAATTCATAGAATATTTCCTAACCATATAGCAGATTATTGCTGAAAGAAATTTACAGTTGCTTTGCGTTTTCGTTTTTCTCTTTTATGCTCTCAAAACGTTTTTTAACCGCAAGCTTTTGATTTTTATAGAAAAATTTGCAGTTTGTTTTGAAATGAGGGCAAACAACAGTTGAAATTGATAATAACGTTTACGATGCGCATGATTATGATTATATATACACAAATATATATATATATATACTTATACATAAATATACACACATACAATATTATATATATTTAATGTACGATCATTTACTTTAAATGTAAAGCATTGAAATTAGTAGTGTAAACATCTAATTAATTTTAAAATAAAGCTAGGCAATTCAGAAGATGTAAGAAATATTTAAAATCTAAGTTAGTCGTTTTAATAGCAAAGAGAAAGCTTTTATAAAAATATATGAAAAGTTTATAATTCGTCCTTGAACTGGCGCTCCACGTGGTATTGGTCAAGCGAATAATTCAGCAAGATCCAGCCAATACGTGGAAAGAGCAAACCCAAAATAACAGCTACTCCTGCGAGCTACACAAATAAATTAGTTATATGTGAATGACAGATCTTTAGAAATGTGGTATTATGCTCACCAAGATCAGGCCGTAGGCTAGGCAATATATTAACCAATAGAGCATGCTAATCAACGTGGCAAGTGTGGCGGCTGCAGGATTTCGATACTGCACCAATTGAGGGACCCTAAGAGATTCCTTCGGTATCATGGTCTGAAAAATATACAGTTACATCATCATCAGGGTCTAAAAAGTATACAGTTACATATTTTCTTATTTCATGCGATATGCGGTCTTGAAGTTCTATTGTGTTATGCATTGACATGTTTTCTTTTCCTTATATAAGCAAATGCCCCTAATTATATTTGTGCAGTCTCCGCCGCATTAATGGTCAAGAGTTTTATAGGCTTCGTCATCATTTCGTTGATCTTTCGGTGGACCTTTTCATTCACTATCCACATCTCATCCTCTTTCCTCCTTCGTGGCTTGGGCTTAACTGTGGATTCATTGGGCTCTGGCCGATGATTAGTTGAATTCTCATTATTGTTTATTGAATCTAATTCGAGCTGCTTTACTGGGTATTTGATGAGGCGCCTGCGCACCAGCTTCGGATGAGCTGGCCAGACAGGAAGGTAGCAGCGATTCTTTTTGGCTGACAATCCATCTTTGACTGAGCACTCATCTGTGGATTGGCTGCTTTCAGAGGGAGGGATGGGAGTTGTTGTTGACTCCAACTTCTCTGAAATTAAATGGTGTTTACGCTTCAGCAGCTCCTTAGCTTGAATGTCCGGACACCTGAATTCACAGATGCGTGCGCGGGCAGTCTGTGCAGCGCGGTCCATTAGAGTAATCTGTTGCATTCGTCCAATGATGAGTGAGCTGCAGGCCAACATCTTCGGCTTTATTATCTCGCTGCAGGCATAATAGATGGTCGACGTGATTCTTATGCTATGGTACACAACAGGCTTACTTTGCTGCTGCTCGGCCTTCAGTTTCTGCAAGGGATCTTGAAGTCGCAGATTTCTCAGCGCAAGCGCGGGCTGAAGTTTTTTAGGCTCTGGAATAGGAGTCACTGAGCTTGAGGCCCCGAGGCAAGATTCAAAAACGGTACTCCCGGTTGTGGGTGTTGCTTTCGGAAGTTTAGCTTCGGCTTGAACGCCTCCCTTTGGACCTCCCCTTGGGGTCAGCAACAGATCTCCGATTGGCTTCGTAGCCATGGTTTGTTGAGGTTTAGCCTGTCTTAAAAGTGGAACTTGGGTAGTTGTTGGCTTCGTTACCGCAGTTGCTGAAGGATTTGTATCTGTTTGCACGCCATTGCGATTGATTGGCTTTATAGGGCTCAAATTATTCCTCAGGGGCTCCCTCTTTTTGCGCTTCAGACCACACTTCTGACAGCACTGATTGTCGCTGGGTTTCCCCTTTGTTGACTCATTGATAGCTCCATATTTCAATCCTTGAGAATCTTTCAGCGGACTCGTCTTTTTGTTCTTAGCTAACCTTGCGGTCAAAAACCCGCTTAGCATAGACCACATCGACCTAGAGCTAGATCTTTGATCTAGCGTCCCCTTTATAAATCCCCCCCGCTGACGACTGTGTAGCTTACATTTTCGGTCGACTTTTGAGGAACCCTTATCATACTTTTCACCAGCTGCAGATTTATTTGAAGAATTTAAAGGCAACTCGTTTGACATGTCATTTCCGGTCTGAGATTCGGGCAATGTCTCCTCCAGGACCGTCAGGTTTTCCTCATTCTTTATGGTTGCTGAACGATTTTCATCGCTGTCAGTGGTGTCATCTTCGTCGCTGATAAGTAGGCTTCCCATAAGTTCCCTAAAAAGCTTATGGGACTCCGTTGGCTGCTTGTGCTCAGTCTTGTCTACGTTCTCACTATTCTGTAAGGGATCATCTGGCAATGGTGAAGGTGGACTGGAATCGATGGTCGGCTTCTCCACTAGCAACAATATTTTCGCCATGATGGAAAGAGGCAGCAGTCGGCACTCCGGGAGCTTTTGTTCAATGTATGATGGCTGCTCTCCCCCGCGACTGCGCTCCGACCGCAGAG
>JABVZY010000083.1:1008495-1020341 GCA_020883555.1 Drosophila nannoptera | reverse complement strand
CTTCCAGTGTAATCCTCTCTTAGCCACTCGCTCACCCACTCAGTGAGTCAATTCTGTGGCCCTTTACGTTGTGGTTAACGTAGTCTGTTGGGCAGTTTAGTTGCGTAATTGAATTAGATTTCATTTTAGAATGCAAATGCTTTTCATTTCCTCGTGCTCTATGGAGGCGCCTGTGCCTGGTCTCTCAATTTCGACTAATTCTTAATTGGCCTTTGTTTTGCAGCGTCTGGATCAAATTTAATATATTGTATTTAATTAGATTTGATGTGGCGAAGTCCACATAGAATTCTAATTGAAACTGAGCATGTTCCAAATACTTCAAAACTTGTTTTGAATGACATTGAGAATCGCGCTAATATCCTCATTGCGGAATCTGTCATAATGAACCAACTCCGTCATAATGAGCCAGTGCCGGGCTTCACTGGGCCAAAAATATAGGAGAGTCTAAAATTGAAAGTGGAACTGCTTTAATCAAGTTATTATATAGTAACATTGCCGCAGCTTTTTACCAACACTATAATTCTCCAAAAGAATTATCTATTCAGCTAAGTTGTTTTTTAAACAAACAAAGATTATGCTTGCAAATTGAAATTAAAATATAGTCTGGACGTTGGCGTCTATCAACACTGGGAAGCACAGATTTAAGCTTCAACTACTTGTGTTGTTAGCATTTTTGAGCTATTTACCAACACCTTTCGTCAAAGCATCACTAAAAGCGATAGTGTTGATACAATGGTGATCGTTAAAAGTAATGAAAAGAAAAGGAGTGGTCATTTAGTTACTTTATATCATTATTATTATTCGTATATATATGTGATTTCCAATTGTTGATTGTGCTCTAAACAGTGTATACAAGTTTCTACTTTGTTGTGGTATTTTTGAGCATATGCGCTAATTGAATTTGCGTAGCAAACACGTAATTAAATATGCAGATGCTCTGTACCAACGATGGTACTTAAGCGAAATGGACAAAATAGTAGCCAAACACAAACCAAAATCCGCTTAGGCTCTATATGTATAAATTTACCTGGCATTCCGAGTGGTGTGATGTGCGTGGGAAGGATAAACATCGGCACAAGTTACAGGTCGACGGCATGCAACAGCGATGACATGTAAACATTTGTAGCATGCAGTGCCGTTGCTCATTAATTAAAAATTGGAAAGCAACAACAACGGATATAATAAAAGCAGCAACAGTATGACGAACAACAACAATAACAACAATGTCGACGCGGCTGCCTTTTGACAGCGACACGCCTATCACCACGTGTGCGAAATGGGGCTGGCATGGGATGCAGAGGAGTCCAGCGCTGGGTGAATGACAGTACATGCCACAGATGCAGAAGCTGCCACCGATGGGGCTGACGTAGTGCCTAACAGAAGTTTATGTATTAAATCAGTAGAGCATATGACAGGATTACACACATAGGTTCGTATAGGTTTATATACAAACTTATATCAATCATATCAGATTTTGTAAAATATACACGGTTCCCATTAGAGCGTGTTTATATCAACTGGAAATTCCCAGTGCTTGGAAATTTGTAACTGATAATTTAAAATGGGATAGCTCTCCATATTTTTGATATCGATTGTATTCTTAGATAGTTGTGGGCTTGTCGCATCATCACGATGATGGATGCATGATTTTGCAAAAATATGTCAGGTTGATTTTTATTCAAAATCTAATTATGATGGGTTAATCTAATATGAAATAATTTATTTATATATATATAGCTTATATAAATTTCACCTCCATATTTACTTCGGCTGAATCCCTCTATTTCAGTTGTCCAAAAGTTCCGGCAACTGCAAATCGAGTTAATGATATGTGAATACACATAGAAATCTACCCAAAGTTCTATGTGCATATAGCTATTCAAACGTGCACTTGAGCACTGAGCTAATGATGCCAAAACCGTTTGTTACTGGCCTTAAAAAAGCGGACCCTTGCACGCTATTATTCCCCAGGCATGCATTGTTGGCCATGTTGCAAGCGCAGCACAAAAGTGGCAGATAATCGTTGGCTAATACATTGAATGACCGCCCCCGGATGCGGATCCATTCGTATTGCCATTAAATTCAATTACATGACAATAACGTGGCGCTTATGGCGCTGCGGTTACCAAAAAATTGAATATAAAAATAAAGCTGCAGCTGATAAAAAGTGCAAGGCAAAGCTGAACTAAAGCTGCCGTGGCGCGTGCACAAGTGAGCGGACCAAAACGGAGACAGAGAGGGAACGAACGAGAGACAAAGAGCTCTGCCCGCTATCTGCGAGAAATTATGATTAGCTTTCGCTAAAGTTTTCCAGCGCAGTCAGCAGCCACTTGAGAGTTGCCATTGCATACTTTGCAGCGGCCAAGCCACTGCACTTGCGGTAAGTCAAGCGTGCGCGACAGCCCTGGAAAGTGGACAGCCACACATTCTGCAACAATAGAGCCGGCAATTCCGCAACGTTTGAATTTTATTCTTCATTTTAATTCTGCAACATTATGTGACTGCTTCCTTACTTCTACGCGGGGATTAACTATGCTAGGTTTCGATTAAGGTTCAAGAAGGTTACCTAGTACTTCTATGTAGTCTAATACTAATAAAATTGAGAGAGGCAGAGCATGAAGTTAGAAGAATTCTGTTGTACCTTCCTCGTAAACAACCAGTTATCTTGCCATCAGTATTTACATAATATTGTCGTAGCCGTTGAAGCTAACAATTTGCATACATTTGGCTTAGTTCGAGGAAGTAGGAAGTGGGGTTAGCACGGAAGTTCGTAGCCGGAGACGAATGAACAAATTTTCGCAGAAAGCGACAATTTGTCACAATCACAATTAATACACTCGAAATGACAGGCAAATATGAACCAGGCAGCTGGAAACAAGACAAGGCGCTTCGAGGGAATTTTTAGAGTGTGTTCATGTCTAGAAGAAACAGGGAACTTGAACACTTATAAGAATATGTTCGGCCTGCAGAATGATGCAGCAAACATGGTTTAAATATGTATGCAGGAGGCGACACCTGAATCCGTCGGACAACATCGTTAGGCGCCGCACAAAAGCGCACACACCCATAGGCTTTGTCATAATTTTTAGTTCATTTTAAAAATGCCAATCATCGATGCTTGCCCGGCTGGAACGATGCCGCAGGCCGCCTATTGACTGGCTGCTCTGGCATGTCCTGCCAGCTCGTCCGATTGACAAATTCTGGCTCTGAACGCACGTTTGTTCAAACTATGCAATATTTCAAAGAGCGTTGCGTGTTGGATTCCCATTATATACAATTTGTTGCCTCGAGCACCAACACCAGCTGTGGCTTTGGCCCAGGCTTTGCCTCCGGTCCAGTTGTAGTTTTCATCAAAGCTGAACAGGGTTGGACCTCGTTAGATATTACTTTGTGTTTTTGCTTGCAACAAAACAGAGCTTTTAAATTATTATTTAATCACAAATCTAGGCTTTTTCATTAAAATAATGCTTCTCTGTGTAACGAAAAATGTGTTAGGTTGTACGCAGGATCTCGGGACGGAGAATTTTGTCACGGTCCCCCGAAAACATTCTTGTTGAATTGGAACATAGATTAAGTTATTCTTTCTATATTTCTCGCCAATCATTTTCACTTAATTTTCTTTATGCAAACTTCAGTTTATTTACAGTTTCATTATACTCAACAGGCTAGCTTCTTCGTGGAGCACGTAAAGCTTCAAAGCTCCAAAAGCTCTTTTCAGCGGACTCTTTCTCAAGCCGGTTTACATGATTGCGTATGCGCCACCGAATCCGAAGCCGAAGCCGAAGACGTCGGCGTCAGCCGAGATGCATTTTGCATAGAGTTAAGCTCATTTTGTTTTTCGCTTACTGGGAAATGTTGTGTGCGAGAGCAGCAACAACTACAACTACATCGGAGCAGCGCAAACTGGTTGCGAAGCACACCTGAAAAGTATTTGACGCAAGCGCAGATCGGACCGTTGAACAGTTACCTCTGGTGCGGCGACTCGTGCGCACAACGGAACACGGAACACGAGAAACGGACTACGGTAAATAGTGCAGCAGACGTGTGAAACGAATGGAATTGAAGCAGTGCAAAGTGTGAAATTGAGAACATTTAATTAGTAGTATTTTGGCAAGCACTTGACGTGCCTCAGTGAATACCTTCGACCTAATACAGCCTCTCTCCATCTTTGCGCAGATTGAAACGTTAACCAAAATGGCGTCGCTGAAGATCTGCATATTCGCTCTGCTCGTGGGTAAGTGCCAGTCGCTCGCCCGCACATCCCTCTCCCTACACTCGCAGCATCGAAGGCAATTAACGAAATGGCATCAGCCATCAGCATAACGAGTAATTTTATTCAGATACATTTGACATCGCGCACAATTAGCATTCGCACCGAGCACCAGGTGAAGCCCAGGCATTATAAATGCATATTAATAGCCAAAACAAATAAATTTCAGCGAAATATTGCAAAATGCGAGTGAGTTCGGGCGCGATGATTGTTTTTGTTTTGCGTCGATTTTTTTATGTTGCAACTTAACGCTTAGTATTTAAATTGGATGTATTTACTTTACATATATTTATTGGTATGAAAAACACGTGTCGGCATGCTCTCATTCTGCCCCAAATTTGAATTTGACTAATATGTGACCATTTATTTAGCTGCCTGGACAAGTGTGTTTAATTGGCAGACTTTTGGTGTGGAGCTTCATTAAAAATGTGTCTGGCCAACACGTTTGAAATGCTATTTTGATAATTTGCTGGTTGCATTGAAGTTAAATTGATATTGTGTGCGTGTGTGCGTGAGTGCTTGTGTGTAAGGGCGTGTAAAATATGTTTCCTAATCATGTTAAAATGGCCATGAAAGTGATTGGCCATTGTTCGCATCGATACTCATTAAACATGATGTGTGGGCTGGGGTATCAAAAATTGCATTTTTCGTGTAATTACGGTCCGAATTTGTATGCACAACTGCATCAAATTGTTTGCCTACAAATCCTGTGGAAGAGATGTAATGCCCAGTAACAATAGGCCGAATAAATTGGATTCTTATTATGTGTGATTGTTTCGCATGTGCATGCAATTCTGACTTATTCAATTCATTATTTCCTAGCTCTATTTCAAATAACTTTTCCATTGAAATATTCTTCACAGCCCGAGTTGAATTGAACTTGTAATGTTGCTCCGGCTTATTCCATGGCTTTATGTAGTAGTATCGAGTTTAACTTAAATTTGGTATCAATTCTATTGCCCCGATCGGCTGAAGTCCCGTTGGGCGCCGTCTAGACAACTTTGATGATGTGTCATTTGGTGCTTGGCTTGATTAATTTCCCCACTAGCTGGATGAACGACTTGAAAAAGCTGTGTATTTTTAATCTATTAAGTGTTCAATGAACTTCGCACGCATGTTTCACGCCCATTTATTTCTGTGACGCCCCAGCTCCAACCACCCCCACACAAGTTGTGTGACTCGAATTCGACGATTCGACGATGAAAGCAAACATGGCACAAAAACTTTGATTTTTTTCTCTATTTCAACACATCGGCAGCTAAGGCACTCAATTAATCTAGTTTAACCGGACTGAAAATGGAGTCGAAGAGACCAGCGGTGGAGGACAACAGACAGACGACAGCCGACAACCGTACGCTGACGCAAACCGGGATTCTATGATAAACTTGTTGACAAAATGTCAGATCGAAGCGCTAGCGGAAAAATCCATTCACATGACAACGACTGTTCGATATAGTTAAATGTTTGGCGGCGAGGAAATGAGCTTGAGAAGATGATTAACATGATATAGACGATAAGATTGATAGGCGTTTGATGACCTAGATAGACAGATACTCAAATGATAATTAAGTTGAGAGAAAGGTGTGGGAGTAGTAGATAGATTTATAATAGACGTACGTATAGCTAGATCGATAACAGCAACCTCTTAAGCACAGAAAGAGGATTGATAGATATATCGACGATAAAATTACAGATCTTAAGGTAACTGGAGGCCTGACAGATAGATCGACTGATGAGATGGATGGACAGGCATTGATGTATAGATGCTTAAAAACTGTTTTCTAGCTAAATGTAATTCATGCTACAGCTGAATGGCTCGGCTGACCATATAGAGTATAGTCAAAATCAACTACGAAAGTCATAGCCATTTTTCAGTTTTTTTTCGGTTTTTTCTCTCAGCGGCTTTTTCTTCTCTTGATTTTGTTGTTGTTTTTTCGCCGAGTCGTGTACAAAACGTGTTTCAATGACAGGCGGCAGCTGCAGTGGCAACAACAACTATAACAACTTGTTTTACTGTTGTTGTTGTTGTTGGCGGTGGCGGTGGCGGTGGTGGTGATGGCTTAAATGTTGCCTGACACTTCACGCACTAATTGCTCTGTGGAATTGTTTCTTTATTAATGTTTAATCGAATGTCAGCCAGTCGTCGTAGCAGTCGCAGTTGCAGTCGGACTTCAGCATTTAATTGAATTCGTCTTTTCTTGCATTTTCGTGCCTTGATCGTGTTGCTTTGTGTGATTTTTTTGCAACGTTGCTGATTAAAGTGGTTCACCTTGAAGTGCCACAAGCTGTGGCAAGTGCGAGCTGCAGCTTGTCGGAAGTACGCGGCGTTGCCGCCGCTCTCCTTATCCGAGCATGAATGCTTTCTGTATTGGCCATATCGAAGCCAATCGAGCGAGATACTAACAGCTGATTGGCATTGAAAACAGCTGATATGGCGCTTCTCCTTCCTCCCGTATGTATATTGCTGACGACTTTCACTTTTAAGGTCGCTCGCCCGATTAGCCCATGTCACAATCCACGCCATAAAACAAGGCGAAGCAACAGCCCGCTAACTCACAAATTTCGGCATATATTAAGTCGCGGCAACTGGTTTCGGCTTCACGAAATAAACCAGCAGAAATACACTCGGCAAAATTTAGATTGCAATTCGATTGTTGATCTGATGGCCGGCCGGCAAAACTTCAATGCAATACGATAATACGAATATAGCTCCTCTTCTTCGTTATTGAAGTTATGCTTGTGCCTTGTCGGGACTCAGTTTACGGATTACGTTTGCAGGCTATTTGCGGGTTGTCGGGAGAGTTAACCACGTGTGGAATTTTATAGCTAATATTATGCAATATTCGTTCTTTGCCACACAGGAACAACGCTTGCTCAGCAGCGCGACCGTGGCAATTTCCGTGTGGGAGCGGGTCATCCGCCATCGCAGCGCCATCTGCCACAGAGGACACGAGATCCCGTCCAGGAGGCGGCAGAGGAGCCAAAGCGCAAACACACACAATCCGAGCCGGAGTATGTGCCCAGCGAGGAGTGCCCGGAGCCAAATGGTTTCTATCCGGATAACAAGCAGTGCGATAAATACTATGCGTGCCTGTAAGTCTCATACAACCATACACACACATACATCCCAGAGGCGTGTTTATTAATACGTAGATATGTGCCGAGATGTGCTCTGAGGGAGTAAATAACAACTCTCAATGCAGATATTTGATGGCCCGTAAAGGCCATCTCAAAAGGCTTCATATGAATTACCCTGCATAGATTACATATATATTTATATATCGTTCAGTTTCAATTTGAGAGCCAAAGTCAAATAATGATGGCTTCTAAATTCATATCATATATTATCATATCTGTCAGCTGTCTCCTTGGCATCAGCCAACTAATTGAGCCGAAAGCTGAGCTTTGTCGCTGCCTCATTCAGTTTTCCGCTTTTCCGGCTTTCCTTGTGAGCGCTGATGCGTGCAACCGCGTTTTGCTCATCTTTCGCACCATTGGCTCCGCTGTTGGGCGCAATCAATAATTCAGGTGCACCGAAAAAGTGTTAAAATATGACACGGTTCAAGTGATGTTCCCTTGGCAGCAGATCGGGTATGAGTATATTTATATATAACTGCGCTGTGAGCAGCTGTGAAGCAATTAAGTTGAAGTTTTGAATAAAGCTGAATATATAATGTGCCTCTGATTACAGGGACGGAGTGCCGACGGAGCGGCTGTGTGCGGACGGCATGGTCTTCAACGACTACTCGCCCATCGAGGAGAAGTGCGATTTGCCATACAACATTGACTGCAGCAAGCGCTCCAAACTGCGTGAGTATCCCAGCCGGGGCGGGGTGGGGGGTCAGCCGAGGCCTCCACGTTCCTTCTGTTCCTTCTGGCATTTAAGTATGCAGAACGTGTGTGGCTGAACGCGAAATCTCACGGCTGCCGCTATATATAAACCTGACCAAAATCAGACCAATAAACACGAGCCGTGCCCACACTTATTTGCTCGTTACGCGTACTTTTAAAGCTGGGCGAGAAGTTGACTTATTTATTATGCAAAACAGCATGCGGGATGGTTAACCCAAATCGTTGTCGTCAATAGGTCTTTGGTCCCGGCGAAGGCATGGAGGCCTGGCGGCCTGGCTCGGGTGCGGCATTGCCTGGGCTGCCCCTCCTCTTTTTGATGCTTCGTTTTTATTTTAGCAATTCCTTTTTGGTAGACTTGTTTTATTTTTGATTTTATTATTTCATTCTGTCACGCTCAGTGCGCTTTTGTCAGGGAGGGGCGGGGGCCGACTTGGGGGCCGACACGTGCCGCTGTTGGCCCTTTCGGGAGCCATTGCCATTTGTGTGCGTACATTTTCGTTGGCTGCAAAGCGGCTTAGAGGCGAGTCCATTTTCTAATTTCTAATTTGTGATCTCTTTCGTGAACTCCATTTGAAACGCATTTGATATTCTGGTATTGCCTCACATGAACATAAAAGATTGCCCGTTCATCAGGGCAATTAACACACTATGAACTAGCCCACTGGCAATTGCAATCACCTTTGTTTTCGGCTCTGTCTATTAAGAGAGTTTCTCTTCTGTGTAAACCATGCCATAATCGATTTAAGTCCCTTTCATGGTCCTTCCAACAGGAAGTTAGCCTGGCCAAGATACGGTTGCGCTGCGGCAGCAAACTTTCAGTTCAGAACATAAACAAGGGCAGCCAAAGAATGTGCCTCGGACACTGCAGACTGTGCCATGCAAAATAAAAACATGGAACCTCATAGGCAAAGTGCAGTAGAAGTAAATTTTGTACGAAATATGGCGACTTTAAGGGAATTTAAATTTGAATTCACTCAGGGCATGGTAAAATATTGTGGCTGCAGTCGAGAAATAGTAGTGAAACTTAAGCTAATGGAAACGGGAGGAGCAATAGCCATAGCAATTGTAATTATAGAACAAATAGAACGAAATCTATCGGATCTATAGCAATTGTAGTTATAGTGTGAGTAGGAGCAATTGTAGGATTTGCATGAAATGGAATCGAATAGGAAATGAGTAATACGATTCGAGAACTTAAAGCTATGGAAGTGATAGTAGCATTTGAAAGCATTTAGCCTTAGTAGTAGTGGGAAGAATAGAAGCAAGAGGAAAATGGTATAGTATGGATAATATGAGTAAACGTATTGTATATAGGATAGTAGGGGCAACAGCAATAACAGCTACTATAGTATAAAATAGTATAAAATTAGGTATAGGTATAGCAGCATTAGTACACCGAAAAGTGGATGTAGTATGTAGTAGGATAAAATCTAGAAATTTAAGTAATAAATATAACAAAATAGTAGAGCCTAGGACCTAGACCCTTCTCACATTTACTGAAAGCGTAACTCATTATCCTACTTCGATTCACTTTGATCTTCAGAGGAACCACAGCCGTCTCTGCACTGCCCGCGCAAGAACGGCTACTTTGGCCACGAGAAGCCGGGCATCTGCGATAAGTTCTACTTCTGTGTGGACGGACAGTTCAACATGATTACATGCCCGGCCGGACTGGTCTTCAATCCGAAGACCGGCATCTGCACGTGGCCCGATGAGGTCGGCGTCACGGGCTGCAAGTCAGAGGACATCTTCCAGTTTGAATGCCCCAAGGTGAACGAGAGCATCGCCGTGACCCATCCCAGATACGCGGACCCCGACGACTGCCAGTTCTTCTACGTGTGCGTGAACGGGGATTTGCCGCGCCGCAACGGTTGCAAGCTGGGCCAGGTGTTCGACGATGAGAAAAAGACCTGCGACTGGGCACGCTTGGTGCCCGATTGGTAAGTAGTGGGATATAGTTCGAGTTCCAGCCAGAGACTAATCATTTGGCTTTGCAGCGCCGATTGGTACAAGGATCGTTTAACTGATGCTGAGCTGGAGGAGCTGGAGAATCCCAAGCCAAAGTCAACGACCACCAAGAGGCCAGCCCGCGTGCGTGGCTCCTCTCGCCGCAAGCCGAAGCCCAAGGTCGTTAAGGAGGAGGACACCGAGGAGGAGCAGGAATAGGTGTAGCAGGAATACCTGGTCCCAGTGTCGACTACTCATTGATGAGTTCAATCGCTCCGTTTGAAAAATAAAGATTGATCATTCTCTGAACTGAATGATTATGAAAATAATCGTAAACCCAATCAGAATCGCAGGATGGTTATATAGACCCAATGACAAGCCAAACATTTAAAGCCATATTCAAGGAATGCTGTTTCTGTCTGTTTTGCACAGAGCATAAGCTGACAGCATTTTTATGCACATGCAGACAAGACATTCCATTTCTCGGCAGCATCAGGGGTGCTCCCTTTACCTCCTTATCTTGGCTTAGTAGAACGCGGAGCACAGTCGTGACAACCCTTGCCCTCGCCTGCAGCGCATAAATTCAATTTGCCATTGAGCGCGCGGAGAAGTATGCAACAAAATAGCAACAAACTCACTCACACACACACGCGCGCACCCAGCGATTGGACATGTGTATGACGTTTGGCAGACAAGACGCGTTCGATAAAACGCATCGAAATTGTATTGTGAGAATTGCGAGCAGTTGAAAGGACGAGATTTACAGTGGCCATTTCCAAAGGATTCACAAAGAGAGGGCTCAGCCTGTGAGTGGGCGGGCTGTCACGGGCACCAGTCGAGGCCAAAACGTAAAATCGTATTGCTTAAGTAGCAGAGTAAAATCTCCGTCAACGATAAGACATTCCTCTTTGCCGAGCGGCAGCGTTTGTTTGTATTGAGCTGGCATTGGCATGAGGGAAAATTGATAGCAAATAACGGGATATGGCAATTGAGATAATGCGATTGGTGGAAAACGGTTATAGCAATTCAATCTGTCCAGATGCAAATCTGACACACAATATATTTATTTACTTAGATCCAGGCATTGTTTCTGCGCTCAACTTGGCTACTCATTGGGTCGGGCACTACCCTTCGCTTTCCACAGCAGAAATAAATTAAAATTCGAAAAATTTGCATGTTGTGGGTGGGATCTCTCCCATTGCCATGTGGTTTGTGGAATGTCGTTTCTTGGAGCGTTCCACAGGCTAAATTTTGCGGGGTTTGTTGTGTACATATTTTTTGCAGCCTGTCTTCAAGCATCTGTGCTCGCTGTTGAGGCAGATCATACCTAAGGGGGTTAGCTCCTTTCCCCCAATTTGATTTGCGTATCGAAGTAAGTGCTGCTAAAAAATAAAATAAGGAACATAAGTCCAGAAAAAAATGTGGAAAGAACCAAAAACAAAAAATTGATAAGAATAGTAAAAAGGAAGAAGAATTAATTAACAGCAATATATATTCAAAAATTAAATACAGTCTTGTCAAGATATTTTTGTTATTAACTAATTAATTATTAATTCATTTTCATAAGTAAGTGCCCCGCTAACCGTGGTATGGACAGGGAAAGACTGTCTGAGTCGGTAGTACCCGAGGATTTGGTGGTCTAGGATCCCAGTGTGTTCCTTCTGAGCTGTTGTTAGTGGTGGTGTTCTTGCCGATATCACCATTTAGGATATTCCATATGAACACTATTAAAAAATAGCCTCCAATAACAAACGACAATATCAAAACTATAAATAAG
>JABVZY010000083.1:969162-992737 GCA_020883555.1 Drosophila nannoptera | reverse complement strand
AGAGATTTGCGAGACCCTTGATTTCAACCTCAGGCTTTTTGTATATTTGCGAACATTCACAAGGGACGTTTTTCATTACAGCTGTACAATTGTCATCGTAGAATAAAAAATTCTGTTTTTGTGAACTGCAGAAATATATATTTTTGAAATGAGTAAGCCTGAAGTAAATGCGCGACAGGGCCACTACAAGGCCAACAATATAAACGCGCAGGTAAGTAGCGCAATATTTTAAAATTGCATTCATCCCTAACCTCACTTTCACAACTAGGACTCGCGCATGCGTCGCCATGAGATTACCATCGAGCTGCGCAAGTCGAAGAAGGAAGATCAGATGTTCAAGCGCCGTAACATCAACGATGAAGATCTGACCTCCCCGTTGAAAGAAAGTAATGGCCAGTCGCCGGTGCTGATGACAGTTGATGAGATCGTGGCAGCTATGAACAGTCAGGACGCGGAACGTCAATTTATGGGCATGCAGCAGGCACGCAAGATGCTTAGCCGAGAGCGCAATCCACCCATTGATCTGATGATTGGACATGGCATAGTGCCGATCTGTATACGTTTTCTCCAGGACACCAGCAAGTATGTTAAGCCTAAATAATTATGGAGAAATATTCACATGTGATCGTTGATTACGTCGGTCAGCCCTCTTCTACAGTTCGAGGCCGCGTGGGCATTAACAAATATTGCGTCGGGTACATCGGAACAGACACGTTGCGTTATCGAGGAAAATGCAGTGCCGCATTTCATATCGTTGCTTCAGTCCAAGTCGCTTAATCTGGCCGAACAGGCTGTGTGGGCTCTAGGCAACATTGCTGGCGATGGCGCCGCTGCCCGTGACATCGTAATCGAGCACGATGTCATCGATGGCATTTTGCGTTTAATCAACAACGATACGCCTCTGTCGTTTCTGCGCAACATTGTCTGGCTGATGTCGAATTTGTGCCGCAACAAAAATCCACCCCCGGCCTTTGAGAAAGTGCAGCTGCTGTTGCCTATGCTCTCGCAGTTTCTGCTGAGTCCGGACATACAGGTGGTGGCTGATGCGTGCTGGGCACTCTCCTATGTAACTGACGATGACAATAACAAGATACAGGCAGTCGTCGATACAGGTGCAGTGCCGCTGTTGGTAAATTTGCTGCAAACCGATGAGCCGAGTATCATTGTGCCGGCTTTGCGAAGCGTGGGTAACATTGTCACAGGCACAGATCACCAGGTCAGTCATCGTGATGGACAGGCTTAGTCCACCCAGGGAATATTTATTTACATGATATTCTCTTTGCAGACTGATGCAGTTATTTCTGCCGGTGGCTTGCCCAAGCTTGGCTTGCTGCTGAAGCACACCAAGGCAAATATCGTTAAGGAAGCTGCCTGGACCGTCAGTAATATTACGGCTGGTAACCAGATGCAAATTCAAGCGGTCATGGAAGCTGGCATCTTTCACCAGATACGCCACGTGCTGGAAAAGGGCGATTTCAAGGCACAGAAGGAAGCCGCTTGGGCGGTGACCAATACAACCACGTCCGGTTCGCCCGAGCAGATTGTGGATCTCATTGAGAAATACAAGATACTGAAGCCATACTTAAATTTACTCGATGCCAAGGATCCTCGTACCATCAAAGTGGTGCTAACCGGTCTAGGTAATTTGTTTGCGCTTGCCGAGAAGCTAGGCGGCACTGAGAATCTTTGTCTGATGACCGAGGAGTTTGGTGGTCTGGATAAGCTCGAGGCATTGCAGCAGCATGAGAACGAGGATGTTTACAAAAAGGCCTATGTCTTAATAGATACGTACTTCAGTTCTGGCGATGACGAAGCCGAGGAGGAACTTGCGCCGCAGGAGGTTAACGGCGCATTAGAGTTTAACGCCACTCAGCCAGAGGCTCCCAAGGGCGGTTATACCTTTTAAAACCGAACAGCATACCCACACCTATTCACGCCCATCTCATGGGCTCCCGCTCAGCACACGCGCCTATACGACCGCGCTTACACGATTCACACAACTGATACGAACTTCATATAATTCTGCAAACTACACACACACATGAGCTATAAAAAAAAAAAAACAAACGCGCTAAGCGTGTCCTCTACATTACCACTACAACACAATTCTTATACGACCGCGCTTACACAATGCACACAACTGATACAAATTGCTTCAATTGCTCTCAACTACACACATGCGCTTAACGCATAACTCTGCCGTGCTATGCCACATAGCACTGCTTTTAACACACTAACAGTATAATACACACTCCTATACGACCGCGCATGGACCATTCACACATCTAGTATGCATTACATTTGTCGCTCTAAGGTACACTCATGCGCTATACAAACATATGTTTATAATAATCGATTTCCATTGTTCCGTTTGTGGCCATGAAAACGCATCTTAGGCCGTTCCATACATTTTTTTAAAATATTTTATTTGCCGATACCATCACATACACACACTTATGTTGAGAAGGACAATACCGTATACTGATCCGGGACGTTGCCTGATGCGTTCGCATGGCCCAATAACTTGCTTGGAGTGTGCTAATTCCCTTAAATTTTTTTTGGTTACACTGCTGGAATGCTAAATAAATTATAAGTTATTTTTTGAAGCATGCTGTTAAAGAAAATTAACTCGAATCCTCCTCATATTGTAAGACCATGTAAGTCTATATAGAGAATTGCGATTTGAAAGCAACACAAGCTGAAGTTTTTTGGAAAAACATTTTAAATATTTATAGTGCGAACGATTGTGAAATTCTAGTGCATAAGATTGAAATTCAGCTGTTTGCTATTAAATGTACTTGCACCACAGTTGTGCGTCTGCGGTATTCCGTATAATCTTCGCCCCACAGCATAATGACCCAAATGCCGCGGATTAGATAAGCTGATTAAACAATGGGTGACACAAGTCAATCGGGCGTCGCATCGCTGGCCTGCAGCATCCGAATCAGTGGCAATTCGCGGTGCCTCCAGCAGAGCCAAAACAGCGGCTGATGGAGGGCGCCTGCTCTTCGCCCCTCGCTCGATGGACGCGCCGGTCGTTTGAATGGAGCACGCGGCAGCGAAATTATAAAAATAGATTAAATTTGTAGCGTCGGCCAAAGCAGTTGCAGAAAATTCAAACCTAGCCAGAGCTTTCCGACCCGCTGTCCAAGTGTCGTCATCATTGACTAGCGACGGGCCAATTTAATTAGATTCTTTTCAAATAACGTTCTGTTCGGTTTGGCGCGGGCGAGCGTTTAGTTCCATTCTGTGCGAAGCTGCGTGCGGGCGTCAATTTTTCTTATTTCGTTTTACTCTCGTACGTAAGATCGAAAATACTGATCGCGTGCCCAGTGAAGTGGACAAGAACTAGGTATAAGCCCGCACGTCTGAATATATATATATCTAAATGCTATCACAGACTCCAACATCATTTGGTGCATTGTATTGCAACCAATTTGAATTTGAAATTTGCGTTTCAACTGCACTCCATATAAAATTACAAAGCTCTTTCCAAATGTATACAATTCATTATCTATATATATATTTATGTGCATAGAGAGAGGCCTTTCCCCAGTTGTGCTCTCGTTCGCGTGTGCTCTCAATTTTTGAAAGATCTTTAGCGATAGACATAGTCGGCGCTGTGACCTCATGCTTAGCCATTGAAAATCTAGTGGGCCCCTACCATCTGGCACTTGGCGGTAAACATGGCCCATATTTTGCGAAATCTACATGGAAGCTTTTGTTTTCGACTGGGCCGCCAGGAAAAACACTTTTGACAAATTCATGATGTAATTAATTAGCCAAAGCAAACACCAAAATTGGCACACCCAAAATAAACAATAAACATTGGAGAGTACCGCGGCGAGTGCTACTTACAGAGCAGCCCGACGGCCCCAAGAAGACTGCTTGATGCTCTATAAAAGTGATTGAAACGCGATATGAGATAATGACTGTGGTCAGTGGGCAAGAAACGAATGATACTCACACTATCTCATTAAGCTCTTAAGGCTACTTTAGGCCTCCATTTAGCTGGCCTAAAGGGCTCTACGGAATCGCCTCTACCTTTGGTCTAGTTTTCAAGATTTCTTTAAATATGCGATATATAACCCATATGAATTAGTATTTAACATTTCTTACTCTTCCATATCCTAATTAAAATCCAAATAGGTTTTAGTCTCATAGTTCCCCTTCACAATATGGATCATTTCTGATATGATAATAGAGCATTTTCCGGCATAGATCTACGCGTGAAAGTGTCGTGTTTGTCGCGTGGGCGTCGTTGCTCGTAGATATATTATTGAGAGGATGTGCAGAAGTGAGATTAAAAGTAGCCGTTCCCAAGAAATATTAGCGAGAATGCTTGAGAGCATGCACGTGTGTGCGTGTGCGTTTGTGTGTATATACATGCTGCTCTATGTGAATGTAGGTCTATTTGCTTAGTCGTGCAATGTCAAAAAGTTTTTCCGCTCTTTACTGTTGTTGGCGTCATTTTCAGAGTTGTTGTTGCTGCTGCTGTTGGACTAAACGAGAAGTGCGTCGTCTTTTGGGTTTGCCAACGATTGTTTCGTTTTGTTTGTCAGTGAATCTATTAATCTCATTCTACCCTGTACAATTTTATCACAGGGGATATGCTAGGCGAGACGTTAAGGGGATATCGAAGCGCCTACCGTTAAAATTGGGGTTTAACCTATATGAGATACTAATAGATCAACTTCAATAATTATGTGTCGGTATACTCACTACAGGGTATCTGCTGGTCTGTACTTTCTGTATATCACAAGTTTCAGTGCTTGCCCTGTGAAACGGAAGAAATGGAAATTTAATGTTTATAAGGGAAGAGTTTTGAGGCCACGGCCAAACTTTTTGGCTGCTCAATAGATTTTTTAATTGAATTAAAGGCCAATCGATATAAACATATAGATTGTACATACACACATATATACGCATATACTCACCCATTTTGCACAATGAGCAAATATATAAAAATAGTTTCAACCGTTTCAACTGTTTCAATATACTATTGCAATACAATAATAATTTATTCGTGTATTAAGTTAATGCTTTGTACTTCTGGGTGTATATCGTATACTGATATATATAGCATCAGATATATAGATATATTATCATGGGACTCGTCCCAAGATTTTGAATCTGACCATAAATTATTGAAATTTGTGTAGATCGTTCACATGTATTTCGCATTATGCTGGAGCAACATTTTGATGATGGCCCAAAGTCGATCCATATGTGTTTTAACTATATGAAAGAACTATAATTTTGTGAAGACATATTGAAAAGTCTTAGTGTTCTAGTGAAAAGTTCTCTAACAAAACAGCATTTTAGGTGGGATATTTATATGGGCTTAAGATAATCTCAAAGAAGAAGCCGTATGGAGGTCGTTTGTGAAATAAAAGATTCGAGATTCGAGATCGGGACTCGGCTAGCTAGTCCCAGTTAAGTCTAATCCGAGCAGAGGAGCAGAGCCAGTCAGGATGCGTTTACTAGCTTAGCAATTTTTTTCTATCTCTCCTTCAAAAAGCTGTACTGATACGGATACTGATACAAAGCCATCTTCATTTGTCCCATCTCCTGTCTCTTCCTTTGAGAAGCAGTATCTATTACATGCTTGGTTATTAAAACTTCAATTCCTCCCCATGAATCCAGCGCAAGAATGACTGCTGCGCCCCCGGAGGAAATCAAGCTTGGAGCTGAGATATTTCACAGTATCGCATCGGCGGCAGCAGATGAAAATGTGATCGTGTCGCCGCTGCTGCTGGAGGCAACTCTGGCTTTGCTCTACCTGGGCTCCGATGGCGCCACGGCCGAGGAGCTGCAGCGGCTGCTCCAGCTGAAGCAGCGTTTCGTGAGCAATGCCAAGATGGCCAACTTCTATGCGGCTGAGCTGGCCGCAGCGACTGGCGACACGGATACCCGCATTCAGCTGCAGAATCGCCTGATACTGCAGGCCGGTCCGGCTACAAGTGTTGCGGATGACTTCCAGAAGATTGCTCAAACGTACTTCCATGCCACGGCCGAGTGCCTCGACCTGCAGCAGTCCGAGAAGCTGCGTCGCTACACGGCCGACTCTATGCTCGCCGGCATTGGCGGCGGCGACTGGCAGCAGCCGCTCCAGGTGAATGTCGGCCAGGCGGCGCAGTTGTTGCTGCTGCTCGCGGCGCGGCTGCAGAGCAAATGGTTTCTGCCGTTCAGCGCCTATCGCACGGGCCTCTACGAGTTCCAGAGCTCCACGGGAGAATCGAAGCCCGTGCCCATGCTCTTTGACGACGACATGTTCGTGAAGTACGCCGAGCTGCGGGAGCTCAACGCCCGTGCCATCGAGCTGCCGTACGAGCATGCCGACGAGCTGGCGATGCTGCTGATCCTGCCCAACCAGCGCGAGGCCTCCGCCCTGCCGGAGCTCGAAAGCCAGCTGCGCGCCCTCGACCTAGGCACCATGCAGCAGCGCATGCAGATGGAGAGCGTCCAGGTGCTGCTGCCCAAGTTCACCATCGACTTTGAATGTAGTCTCCGCCAGGCGCTCAAGCAGGTGGGTGCATGAGGGTAGGCCTGACTGCCTGCCTACTGACAGATTCTGATCGATTGATCTGTCCTCGTTCTGTGTATGATCTTTGCAGCTGGGATTCTCGGAGATTTTCGGCCCCGCTGCCAACTTTAAACACTTGCATTCAGCTCCCAGCCAGCCCATTGTCGATGTTCTCCACAAGCTGCGAATTATTCTTAATGAATCGGGCTCTGGCCCTGAGGTGGCTCAGCCCGCTACTGGTGGGTGACGCAGACCTAGTTACCCGAAATATAATCATAAATCTATATATCTTTTGCAGGCTATAAGCCGATTGTGATCAGCAACTCATCACGTCAGAAGTTCTTCAGGGCGGATCATCCATTCTTCTTTGCCATACGCGGAGATCGCGTGACCCACTTCATGGGGCACGTGGTTAGTTTTTAACTAGCGCGAGTGAGACGGAACTACTATGAATAATTATCTAATAACAACCGAATACAATGTGTACCAAATACAACATTGATATTTTTTTTTTTCGGAAACGTCTTGACTTAATTGTATATACATATTTAAGTATGTACGTATATACAGTGGTGTACAAAAGCGAGTGGCCCACACCACAATCAGCCGAAGAGCGAATTATACTAATGCACAACTAGGATAAGTGTTCTATTTTAAGACAATAATAGAGTGGAAAATAAATAAATAATAATAACAAAATATTTTATAACATTAATCAACTAGTAAGTAGATTTTTACTAAAATTTGGGGAAAATCCTTATGCTAATATTCTAAAATGAAAATAAATGGGGTCAAGGCTACTCCCATCCAACCAAATTATCTTCAATGGAAGGACAGTACAAATGCACAGGCATTGATAGCCCCCAGCGAAACCCAGCAACGAATTCTTATAGCGTCTTCCCTAGAGTTTATAATAATAAATAATATTTTTCTAGTAAAAAATAAAAGAGATTCGTTAAATTTG
The DNA here is from genome assembly GCA_020883555.1 of Drosophila nannoptera. NCBI lineage: Eukaryota > Metazoa > Arthropoda > Insecta > Diptera > Drosophilidae > Drosophila > Drosophila nannoptera. The sequence continues at coordinate 985,247 of JABVZY010000083.1, read as the reverse complement.
TTTTTGATTTTTCTCTGTTTTTAGCTTTTTTACAGCATTAAACTTTTTTTAAATTGAAATTTTTCTTCTGCATATGTTTTCTGTTTATTTAGTCAGCTGAGGATTGATTCCTGTAGGCAATAATATATTATTGAAATGCTAATATATATTCTATCTTCTAAACCCCTAAGTGGGAGGATCCTAGGAAACTAAGCTTCTCCCTAGTAATTGTAGTCTACCCGGCCTAGCAGGAATTTCGATTCCTTTCACGTCTTACGACGCAGGCAATTAAAAGTCCATTAACTGCAGCAAGCCTTTTGCTCAGTACTCAACGTCTGTGAAGAAATAAACTTTGCTTTCAGTTCTCATTCGGCGGAGCAGCTCAGCGCACACAAAAGACCAAGAATTCGTTTGGCCCAAAGAGATTGGCATCTTGGAGTTGATAGGAAATCGTTTACCTCCGCTTGAAGAACTGCGTCGGACTGAACATGGCATCGGGATTTGTAAGCATCAATGACTTTATGCGGCCGTCCATAATCTTCTACCATTCCGTCGGCATAAATCCGTACGAGTCGGAGTCAAACAAGGATACCATGTCTCGCAGGCGGTTGGCCGTGTTCTTGTTTCACTTGATCAACCTGAACTTCGTGTTCGGTCTGGAGGTGGGCTATGTGTCGCTTTATTTCACGGAGGACTTCGTGGGGAGTTGCATGGTGACGGGCTACATAGTATTCGTAATAGTGGGCGAGCTGAAGCTCCTGACCGTCTACTGGCAGAAGAAGGAGCTGAACTCCTTGATGAGGGAAATGGAAGAGCTGTTTCCAGCTGCAACGGCCGAGAAGCAGCAGCAGTATCAAGTAGCCTACTATCGGAAACGCTGTGCCATGTATACAATTGGGTTCGCCTGCCTCCACGTGGTGATGGTAGTCACTTATAATCTATTCATGATCGTGAAGTATATAGTTCAGAGTTCCATTCATCATGTGCCAAATGTGAAGATGTCCCTCCCGTATTCGGAATACTCTCCCTGGAGCTTGGAGAGTGTCTTAGCCTTCTGTCTAATGTACATTCAGCAGGCGATCGCGGGCTACACCTGCACCGCGGGGCATACCTCTAGCGATATTCTCATCTATGCGCTGGTCATGCAGAGCAATATGCATTTCGACTATCTGTCCAAGACGTTGACTGAGATGCAGATTCAAGCAGGACGCTCGCCGGACGGCTACAAGCAGGATCTCACGACCCTCAAGGAGCTCATCTGCTATCACGAGAAGCTGCTGCGGTAAGGTGCTCAGTCCAAGGGAACCCCAACATTCATAGATACACTTCACTTCCACAGTCTCATCGAGGTTATTAACAAGGTCTTTGGGGTTCCATTGCTGCTTAACTTCTTTGCCTCGTCGCTGTTAGTATGCTTTCTGGGCTTTCAAATGACCATCGGACTGAGCCCGGATGTCATCTGCAAGCTGGCTGTCCTATTTATAGCGACAATGGTGCAGATCTACAACATCTGCTTCTTCAGCGAGATGCTTATAACTGCCGTAAGCCAGCCTAAATGCTTGAGATCGTGAAGTCTGAGCTGAACCTCTTGTAGAGTCTGAACGTCGCGGATGCCGTCTACAACATGGATTGGACTTCGGCTGACAAGAGGTGCACTAAAATGCTCATCATTATGGCTCAACGTGCTCAGCGGCCAGTTTGCCTGAGGGCCACTGTATTCTTGGACATTTCGATGGAAACTATGACAATGGTGGGTTCATTATACGCCAGGGGATATAGGGCGGAATGCACTAAAAATCTTTACCACATTTTATTTATCTAATTTACTTTAATGAAGCTTCCCTCGAATATGGTCTCATCCTGCCAATGATATATGTTTCATTTCTTCTAGTTTCTCAAAATGTCCTATAGATTCTTTTGCGTTATTCGCACCATGTATGTCTAAGAGCGGGCGACCTACAAGGACCCGGAACTTTCTGCGGATTGCCAAATGGATTACTTCAAGTGCTTAGCAGTGAACTATACTCTATTCTATAAGCGCGTATCACACATTACTATATGGTCTTTTTTCAATGGATAAATATATGTAGCTTGCACAAAAACCACGGAGAATTTTATATACCATTCTATGGACAGTTTTCCGCTATCGACTTAGTAACCAAGTCGGCCATGAAGCCACTTTAAATGGCTTTTGTCAATGATATGCGGATTCCGAGTCTCGGAATTTGTTTACATCTTAAAGATTCAGGTCCTATAAATCTACTCAAAATGGCTCTCTTGCTCAAACCTGTCGGACTGAGATCCCCACTTTAGCCAACAGGAACTGTTTCCTGGGACCCCTCGAATTTGTTACATTAATAAATCAGAGGCGCCCACAAAGCGCTCAATGAAAGTAATCAACTGAATGAATAAGGAACAATCGTGTATTCGACTTGATACCAGCTACCTCATTAGATGGTTTTTTGTGATGTGCATGATTATCTCAGTACCAATTTATTTCCAAACGGCATAACTGGAAATGTCTTCAATCTCCATTAAATGATAGATAAGAAAAATAAACTCTCTTGACCCACATTTACATATAATGAAGCTTGTGGTTTTGATTCTATTTAGATATTTGGAAAATAACAATTATATGTTACCAGGATTATCAGGAGAGCACAGCAGAGCTGGCTGTCCGTGTTATTCTACCACCCCATGTGAGAGTGATAATGGAATTTTAATCTACTAGGTTCTTCCATATATGAAATACTGATTATATAAATGAATAATATCTGGCGTACTCACGATCGAATTCAATCTGTAAGAAATAAAACATAATTATTTACTTTTAGATTTTTTATAACAAGAGTCTTGGCTTTATTCAAAGGTAATTATATACACATATATATGTTTGTATGTGTATACAGTGGCGTCCAAAAGTGCATGTCTGCTTAAAGAAAATTTAACGGCATGCTAAGGAATCAACAATAAATCGGTTTATACCGATTGGTAGTTAGTTTTTGCTCTTTTCAATTTTTGTTAGCGAATGCAAAAGATCCTTGTTAACAAAAGCCAAAGACTTGCAAGGAGTCTGCATCCGCAATTCATCAAAATATCGAAAATATTTTCGTCACTTATACGATTCTAAAAGAGACGATCGTCCGCGTATAAGAGTTTGCATTGAATGCTACAACCTTTGATACCCCATTTGGGCAATATGGTCGTGATAGTTTTTGAAGTATTTTTGTGTAGCATACTTACAGGCGGTCGCTGAAAATCGTGCCATTTCATAGAGCCAAAGGAACTTCCTAGGAAAATTATAATAAAAAGAAAGGAACAGATAAATAAATTTATAATAGTAAATAAAATATTTTATGAGAAAAAATAACAGATAGATAAATAAATAATTAAGATAGATAAATAAATAAAAATATGTCTCCTCAGTTCCTATTCATGTTAGAGCATATGGTGAGAAGTACACGCACGTGTACTCACTTGAGGACGCCACTGTAAAATTTGTATAATTTGCGTGTTTCAGAATAACTCTGTAATATTCTATAGTTATACAGTTATTATTGTTTGTAGAGTTATTACTTGCATTTAAATTGTATTTTATTATGCATTGGATTTGATTTTAGGTCTAGGAAAAGTTCAGATGGAATCAAAAACCGAAGCACCACTGTGCGCACATCGAATTAGCCTACGGTTAAAAATTAAATACAGCTTTACTTTACAGTTATACGATTTGTTTGTTGAAGTTGTGTAAATCTAGCTAAAAAATTATTTAGTTTTTATTTTATTTTTGTTATTACTTTAAATTCATTTTGTTAAGATGACTTGCATTTGATTTCAAATATCAGATTTGATTTACAGAGTTGATTCGTTTGATTTGATGGCATCGAACCTTACATACTTCATATTCACAGTTGTTGGGAGTCTAGGTATATATTGCGAAAAGTACAATGATAAACAACACATAGTAAACAATTAATAATTATTTACAGCCTGATCAACTAGAATTATTTCTGGTGGAGATATTTACACTGATCTCGATAAGGAATCCCCTGCCTTACAGACTTCCTCTGATTGAATAAGTCTTCCTCGATTAGAGCTTGCTACTCTGCTGTGAGTCCTCGCACTTCTTCACCACCACGGCGGGCGGGGGTGGTGCCGGTGACGTCGCCGTGTCCACTTCCTGGCCGCCGCGATTCAGCAGGTAGTCCAGGTCGTGGCTGATGCGATCGAGGGTTGCATCTCCCCCCGGCCCATTGGTGCTATCTCTTCCGACGCTCTGGGTGGATGGCGTGGCACAAGCTGTGGTGGTGGCCGTGCTGGTGGTGGAGACGACGGCCGCCACCATTGTGGGTAGCAGTGGGTCGAATGTAGTGCGCGACGTCGGCTCAAGTATGGTCACCCGCTTCTGCGCCTTGGGCATGGGCAGAGTGGCGCTCGAAGCGATCGCACCACCGCCAGCGCCACTCAAATTGCCGCTTATGGTGGGCGGTGGGGCCTGCATGCTGAGCAGCAGCGGGCTGGGTATGAAGTCCACGTACGGATTGTGCTGCAGGGGCACGTAATGCGACGCACCCGTGTGTATGCCAATGATGCTGTCTACAAGTGGGCCCGTGTTAGCCACGGCCCAGAGGCCTCTTGACGATGGGTTTATTGACTTACCTGCCGCCAATCCCTGCAGAATGTCCAGCGTCTCCACGCCCACGTATTCGTCACACGGCCCCGTGGCAAAGTGCGTGGCCGGCTGCTGGGGGTGGAGCATCCGCCTGCCCAGGCTTCCCGTCAGTCCGCCCATCGTGTAGGCATCGTAGGCGTAGCCCAGGACACTGGACGCCTGCACCCCTGCTCCGGCGCCGCCCACGCCTTCCCGGCCGCCTCCTCCGCCGAGCAGCGCGCAGCAGCGCGTGGCTGGCGAGGCGGCCACCGTCACCGGCAGCTGTGTATGGCCGCTGAGCAGCGTCTCCGCCGTGCTCACAATGGACGCCTGGCAGCGCGGCGCCGTCGAGATGATTGTTAACGGCAGCTGCACGGCTGCTGGCCCAGGGCCTGCGCCTGCGGCTGACAGCTCCATTCCTTGCTGGGGCGCGGCCACAGTGTTTGCGGCTGCTGCAGCTGTTGCTGTCGCTGATGAGGCCATGCATTCGCTCTCCTTCTCCTTGTCGTGGTTGGTATAGACTGCAAGCCACGCACAAAGGGGTCAAAGCTGGAAGTGTGCGGCTCCGGCTATACTTACAGCTCAGTGGACTATTGATGCTCGCCGTCGTCGTCGTGCAGTAGTTCTCGTCCAGGCTCGTCTTGCTCGTGCTGAATTTGGTCTGCTTCAGCGAGCTGCTCTGGCTGCTCCCGTTACTGCTCAGGAAGGGTGGGCCGCGCAGCTGGCTCTCGGCCTTAAAGACAAAGCAGCACAGAATGCCGAAGCCCTGCAACGGAAGTTGACCCATATAATGCTTGCCTTCCCTCAGAGCGCCTCACATTTCCGAAGATGGACCTAGATCACATAATGAATGCAGCGCTGATCCCCAGTCAGCCCGCTCTTTCCCTCGATCGCCCGGTGGGCTCTACTGAGTATTAAGGGGTTGCTTCCCATCAGGTGCCCCTCGCTAAGCCAAGCCAAGCCATGGCCAGTCGCATGTGCTTCTTCCCAGGCCGCGCTCTATAATTGACCGCATGAATAAGTCAGAGGCGGCCGCAAATGTCTTTATTTGCCAACATTGCGCAGTTGGCCCGAGCCCAATGACAGTAATCAACCCAGGTATGAATAATGGAAGGCCTTTACTCTGTCGTACCTCTAACTACTCGATATGATATTAAGGGTGAATGTCATCGTCCCATATGCTATATTTCCAATGAATGATATCCCAATTAATTAGGCCTTTCGGCAGAGATTGCTTAATTGGATGATCCAGTCAAGTCGAATCCCTGCTGGTCCTCCATGTCCTTTGCTGATAACCAGCTTCAGTCTGGCCACATGATTCGGCTGTGGCCGGAGCGGCTGTGGTTGGTGCTCGCATTTATATACAATGAAGCTTGTGGTTTCGCTTCAATTTAGGGATTTGAAAAGCTTGCGGTTTGGGCAAATTATCTATTGCCAGGATTGACAGAATTGCGCCGGAGGAGCCCCTCAGTTAGTCTGAGATCTGAGCTAGACTGGGACTGTTGGGCACGCCGAAATGCCGCAATCATTTGTTACCTTCAACGATTTCATGAGCCTGCCCGTGTTTTTTTACCACACGCTCGGCGTGGATCCGTTCGAGTCGCCTAGCTTCAAGAAAGTGCCCAGGGGTTGGCTCCTTCTGGTCTTTCTACTGAACTGGGTGAATATGAACTTCAATTTCTCAATGGAGGCACTCTTCGTAGTGCTCCATTACTCGGACAGCGAGCACATCGTGGACGTATGCATGACCATTTGCTATCTGGGATTCATCACTGTCAGCCAGCTGAAGACGTTCAGCGTGTGGCAGCAGAAGGCCAAGCTCAACGGCTTGGTCTACGAGCTGGAGTCGCTCTTTCCGGCCCCAGTGCGGAAGATACAAGACGATTACCAAGCGGATTACTATCTGCGCCGGGGCCGCTTCTTCTTTCGCGGTTTCAGCGGACTCTTCCTGGTGCTGGTTGTGACCTACAGCTTCTACGTCTATGTCCGGTATGCCATACAGCACTGGCTGCTGCACGACCAGACCGTCGAGAAAGGCATGCCCTTCTTCTCCATCTCGCCCTGGGACTGGCGCGACAATTGGAGCTACTACCTGATGTACATGCTGCAGGTGGCCGGCGCCTATACCGCCACCACGGGGCACATATCGGCCGACCTGTCCATCTACGCGGTCAATATGCAGCTCGTCATGCACTTCGACTATCTGTCCAGATCCTTGACGAACTTCACAACTTTGGCGGGAGTGGAGCCCAATGGCTATGCCAAAGATGTCAGGGCGCTGAGAGAGCTGATCTTATACCACAAGAAGTTGCTTGTGTAAGTGGAACCTCAACTGGCAGGCGGGCAGAGCTTACAGAGCTTTCCTTTGCAGGCTCTCGGACGTGATGAATTCAGTGTTCGGGGTGCCGCTGCTCCTGAATTTCCTCACCTCCTCCGTCATGGTCTGCTTTGTGGGCTTTCAGATGACGCTCGGCCTGAGCGCCGATCACACCGTCAAGCTGGCGCTCTTCATGATCTCGGCCGTGTCGCAGATCTATCTGATTTGCTACTTCAGCGACCTGCTTATCGTGTCGGTGAGTTGCCTTATTATAGATAGCTGTGCGAGTGCAGGACGTAATCCTCATCGATCCCGCAGAGCGAGGGTGTCACTGCGGCTGCCTACGAGATGAAATGGATGCACGGCGATCCACGCTTCCAAAAGATGCTCGTTTTTATAGCCCTGCGCGCACAGAGAATCGTCTGCTTGAAGGCGACTGTGTTCCTGAATATATCCATGGAGACCATGACCATGGTGAGTCGAGCTACACGCTCCCCACTCCCAAACGAATTCATTACACGAAACCCCTTCACTTCCCCGCAGTTCCTCAAAATGTCCTACAGATTGTTCTGCCTGATACGCACCATGTACCAGTAGTAGCCCAATGAAACCCGACATGGACCTGGAATGGAGAAATGGCCAGGCCCAGCTCAACGCACCTTATTAGATTAGTACTTTCAGTTCACCAACAATAAATGGAGACGGACAAATAGGGCCTTTTCTATATATATTCAGGGGTGAGGCGGGGTTCAAAGGTCAAGCGTTAGTTTGTAACTCATTTACTAGCCATTTTGATTGGTTTATTGGAAATGTATCCGTCTGGCTTTTATGCGAAACATTTGTTTTGGTTCGCCCCAAATGATACTCTGCCTTAATTCCGAATTTCGGTAAAATTAATTTCTTAATTAACGTAGTGCTGCTCCACCAAATCCGAAGCCCTGCCAATTGTCCTAATAATATTGCAAAACACGGTCAACAGCTGAGCCCCGAAATTCTGTATGGGATATTCATATATGGCGGCTCGGATTGTGTGTGTGTGTGCGTGTGTGCCGACCCTTTGAATGTTGTGATAAATAATTAAACAGGAGCAGAGCTCTGGCCGCTGGCAAATGCCAATTGACGGCCGAATTAATAGCCCAGCCAGGACAACAGGCAATCTATGAGGAGGTCCCTTCCAGCCCTCGCCCGGACTTGTATTTGCGTGTTCGGGACATTGGAATGTGTAATTAGGAGGCCCACAGAAGTGGGCCAATCTGTATAATCAGTTTACGAATAATTATTTGCGCATCGTATTGGCTTATTCAGCGAACGATGGAAAATATGTTCGAGAGCATATGGAAAACCCTTTCAGCGAAATGTTTTTCTTGTAATGCATACAATATTATACGCATGTCAAAAGGGAACATGAAAGAAAATGTCGGATATGCGGCTAAGGTGATGGCTTTTATGTAAGAGTCTCCGCTTATTTAATTTTTAAATTTGAAAGTAAGAAAGAAGGCAAGAATAAATAAAACAGTGGCAATATAAGCAGCTTGGCAAATGGAGCCAAGGAGACGGGGGGAGGGGGGAGTAGGGGCTGGGGTGGTGGCCATGTCAAGTGCAAAGCAAACACAAACAAAAAGCCTTCTCTTAGCCACTTTGATAAGGACGACGGCGACCGCAGAAGCTGGCAGCCAGGTAAAACCTAATGCAACCAGCGAAAGTGGTGAAGGACGGACCGACGTTCCGGGAAGCGGGAGGGGTGGAGCAGTGGGGGCTGTGGGGCGCTGTTGCGCTAAGAGTCTGAGTTGATTTTGCATGCATAATTTGTGAGGCAGGCGTAAAAATATGCAGGCTTTGCACTTTGATAAAATATGCGCACGCAATGCGAACAGAAAGAGGAGCAACTGGGGCCAGCCGAGAGGTGGAGAGGGGAGGCGGCATTCGACTCGGAAAGATAATAAACAAGAGGCAAAAACAACGATTTGCATAAGAGCTCAGTTGCCTAATAGTTTTGTTGACAAGCTGCCGAGCGACTCGAATCACTCGAGTCACTCGAACAGTTGAATAAATCAAGAAAACAGAAAGCTGCGATTCCCATCAAAGTTTCATACAAATGTATCAAGTATTCGCCCCATTGTCCAGACGCCAAATTAAATATCTGTGAACTTACCAACAGTATGCACGATATGCCGAACGGATATGCCCATAAAGTATCCGGCGTCGAGTTAACGTAGACTATGAAGCAGCCATCGGTGCAGAGCTTTACGAGCAGCAGACCGCCTGCCCGATAAAGTAGGCCAAGCCTGCCGCACAGAAAGGGGGGGAGAGAGAGAGAGAGGGAGGGAGAGGAAATTAAAAACGCTTTCACTGGGAGTTGTGTGGATTCGCTCGAGAGCTGATTCCATGGTTTATGTCCGTCTGGTCGCAGCTATTCCCATTTTCGGCATGGACAGCAAGAGGGAAATTAGATTTCGGTGCGGGCCAAAAACAACTAAAGCGTCCGGCTCCGCCTCCGCCTCCGTCGGTGCCTCCACTGGCATATTACTCCGTTTGCAGCCATTATTAATGCATTAGCTAATAGTAATAGCTGCTCTCCAGAGCGGACATGATTACCAGCCAATCCTGGCCACGATTGCATATTGCCAGTCGAGCCTGGTCATTGCCATTGCCATTGCCATTGCCATTGCTACGGCCCGCTGTGGGCGGGAGGGGAATACTTACCGTCTGCGCAGCGCCATATTGAATTTATCCAAGGGATGCGTATGTACATTGCGATTCTTGTGCCACAGCCACAAGAGCTTCTTCATTAATATGACAAAGAGCGCAAAGAAGAGCAGAATGAAGAGCAAATCGATGCAGACGAACAGAATGAAGCTCAGCGAAGGCGACGACGGCGTCGCGGGCGTAGGCGATGTGCCGGCGGAGCTGAGTGCGGCTGTCTGCCACGATGACGCCTCCTCCCTGAGTTGTTGCTGCCTCTGCTGTGGCCAAGTCAATGCCGCAGCTGTCACAGCCGCCAAGTTCGACTGCCGGCTGCTGCTGCCGTTGCCGATGCTGCCAGCGGTGATTGATGACGGTGACGTGGAGAGAGCATTGGACGCGGCTGGCTGCCGCCTGTCCGTCGCGTTGCCCAGCAGCGCCTCCGATTCGAGCAGTAAATTATCGGCATTGAGCAGCGTGTGCGTGGCGTAGTAGACGCCTGCATCGTAGTCGGCTGCTGGCTCGCCGTCCGCCTCGCCGGCAGCGTCGGCCGGCTGGCGGGACCACAGCAGCTCTAGCCACCAGTGGCGCGGCCACTTGCCTATGATGCTGCAGATTAGCGGCGAGGCAATCGCAAACAGCAGCGGAAGCAACCAGCTTATGCCGATAGCGCCGCGTATGCCCGCCGCCGAGCCGCTGTCCAGGGCTAGGCTGGCGGCGGCCGAATGCGAACTGGCGGCGGTCGCGGTCCTGGGGCCAAAGCTAGAGCTGGAGCCGGAGCTGCTGGGCATCGGCGGGCCCGGACGCGGCCGGGGGCGGCCTCTGCTGCCGCTGCGACTGCGACTCGCGACGGCTGTCTCCGGAGACTGGGCGCTGATTTGCGTAATGCTGCTCAGACTCTCGCGGCGCTTGGTCTGCTTGGTCGGGGTGGGTGGCTTGCCGCCGATTTGCAGATACTTCTTTGGCACCAGCTCCGTGTGTATGACCAGCGCAATGGCAATCAGCGTGGAGATGCCCAGCAGAAGCAGGGACGCCAGCGAGCTGCTGATTATGGCATGCCAGTTCTGCAAAGAGGAAATTATGATGCGCATTAATAACGCTCCAGTAACAAGGAGATTGACGGCCACTTCGCTGCAACATCATTATTTTTAATTAAATATAAAAAGTTGTCATTGCATTATGGCAACAGCGAGCAACAGTAACACCAACAGCCACGCCTGTTTACGACCCCGCACACATTCGCTTGGCTTTTTAATGCATGCTTATGTATTTCGCAGCTATTTACTGGGATTTCCCACGGCTTGCTGAGCCATAAAGATGACATCACAATTTGGCTAGTGCCTGGGGCATAAATTATTTCATTGCGTTGTCTCTGAACGGACAAACATCGCTTATTAAAAAGTTGTAAAAAATGTTTGCCGCCCAGCATTAGATCAGGCCAGTCGTTTGTGGCCTAGGACAAGTGCAACTTTTTTACGGCCGTTGTAAAAGCTAAGTCGGCAAAAAACGGTCCTTCAATTAATTAAATTGAATGTTATTTATCATTGGTCACATGGGGGAACGCATCCATAATTAAGGAAATTATGTTATGCTGTATGTACACACACACATACGTACATACGTACTTGGCGATTGCATATGAGAAAGAAGTCGAGTCATGGGGTGAACTGCTGCGAATTGAACTGCTTGCGCACTGCTTGCCCTGTGGCAGCCTGTGAACTGCTTGCACAAGAATTCACATTAATTTAGACGATCAAGCAAATAAGCAGGTGAAGTAGAGGAGAGGTAGTAGTAATATTAATATAGCCACATGGAAATAATATATGAACAATTAAATAAGTAGTGCATGTAAATAAATTAATTTAAAATTTAATACATTTACAGTATAATAACGAACCCTTTACATGTTTGGATGTTCATTGAAAATGTATAGCGAAACAATACTAATCCATTTAATTCGATTTTTGAAAACGAAAACAAAGTCGATTGAACGAAACATTTTTATAATTAACATTCCTTTGGTTTCCAACATCCCAATGTCAACTCTCATAAATTGTAAGGACAAATTTGAATCTTTCCCCCCACTGCATCCCTCCCCCTCTCTGAGATGAGGTCATGTTGACTGCCAACAGAACTGCAAGCCACAACACAATTTCATTAGGTGTGTGATATTTCATGATGTGTTTGTGGCTCAGTTGCCAATAACCATTAACTAAATTACGAACTAATATGCATTAAATATTTCCACGAACTCCTGATATTGAATCGGAATGAGCTTCGAAATGTTTTTCGGTGGCAAGGCATGGACATGGGGCGTGTGCTCTGCTGGCCACAAAGCAGAATGCTGTGGCTTTAATATTACTGCCACACCTCATTACATTATCAAGATTTATATGTACACACGCACGCACACTCACACACACACACAACGAACACATACACTTGCATATGTATTTCTTATAGCTTTTAGCTCCTGAATTTCGGTTTCTCTGGAGCAGCCTTTGGAGGTCAGGGGCTGTGCTGTTTGCAGAGAAAGCGAGCGAGAGAGAGAGAGAGGGAGAGGCGGGAAGTGCGAGATATAAATTTGTAAACTTTTTAATTTTCAATTCTCAACTCGAATATTTCACGGCATCGTCCCGTTGTGCAGCGAAATTATGAATTACGTGTGGTTAAAAGCTTTCGCTTGTCTCATTCTCTCGCCTGCGATACGCCAATATCTCTTCCCCGCGCTTCGCCTTCCCGGGGGACGCGCTTGCGTATGCGTTATTTTTATATTTCTTCACTTAATTTATTACGTATTTTAACTGGCGCCGGAACTGTATTTATTAATGCACAAATACGTATGCAATAAGTAAAATAAATATTTCAATTTTATTTATCGCGTTGCTGTGGGCGTGAGCGTGCGCGTGTGCGTGGGCGTGGGCGTGGGCGTAGCAGCGGGCTTTGACACGTGTGTTAAACCATAACATTTGCATATGTCTTTGCGGCATGTCGCTCGCTGGTGTCCTGGCGTCCGTCCGCAGCGAGTCCTTTTAATTTGTTTCGCATTTTCATAAACTTCTGCATGCGATTAATTTGCTGGCGTTTTTGCACGCCTGCATGCATGCGGGCCGGACGGCCTCTGGCCGCGGCATTGTGCAACCGCCCAATCGCCCGCGGGCCGAAAATGTCTTTACGTCAGCTGCTCATTAAAACCTGATTTCGAATGAGGAACGACATACGCACACCCACACTTTCACACGCCGCCGCCCACACGCACTCACACACGCACACAAGGAGCATCTTTTGCTGCTGCAGGACGCCTAATTGTGGCATCCTCATGCCCGGGGGCACACTCAGACGCTTTTGGTTAGCATTGCACTTGAGTCGAGTTTGCGGTGCCATTAAGTAGAGCCCGCACACTTGACTAGAGCACAGAGCGCATAGCCGCCCGGCCCCGCCTTGTGCCGCCTCGTCCCGCCTCGGCCCGCCCTGGCCAACACGGACAAAGTCCGGCTGAAAGTTGAGCCCACTAGCAAAATGTACATGTTGTTTCTGTATTCGAGCGCACTTTTGAAGCTGTTTTCCTTGGGCTTTCCTCTGCTCTATCGCTGAGAGTTTTCCCCAGTTCTTTGTCAACTTTTGGCAATTGCGACAACGGGCTCTTCTCCTCACTTCGTCGATGGCTGCTGCTCGGTTTTATTTGTTTTTCATTTATTTATTACTCTGCCCTTTTTGACTACGGCCCAGTTTATTACTAATTCACAAATTTTATATCTTGTTACAGATTTCGAGTCCTTTTTTGTTTTCGTTGGGAAGACCTCTAGAGATTAGAGCACGCGTTTTTATATTTTGTTTATCCGCGCACTTTTCGTTTTATAATTCAAAAGATTGTCAGATTCTTTTGGGAGTCAAGGCTGCAAGGACTGCGGCTCAGAGCTCAGAGCGAATCGCCTCTCCTCCGAGCGATCTCACGCATTTTATATGCCACGAGCCACGAGCCACGAGCCGCGACCGAACAAAGAGCTCCGTCTTATATTATTATTATCCCCGGCATTGCAGGTCTTTGCAAATTGAAAATTTGCGCTTTTATTAATATTTATTTGGACTTGCGCAAGTTTATTCTCCGGAGCAATGCCCACTGTTGACTTTTAATTTCCTTTGGCTGGGCCGAGGGCGGTCCAACAGGTGCGATACTGGATCTCTTGGTATTTCATGGATTTTGTGTAACGAACTGTAAATTATAATATTTACAAATCCCGGCCCAGTCCGCACTGTTATTGCCGCATTACATGCGAGACGACAAGTTAATTTCGTTTCCAGATGATGATGCCTGCTGATGATTATTCGCTGCGGAGTCGACTTTCCAGATTACTTTTCGTGAAAAGTGGAATTTATGGTCGAATTCCGGCGAAAATGTGTAATTAGAATATTGCGGAGCTGCTTGGCGCACAACAAAGGGCTGATTATTATTTAGGAGCCGCTGACCGGCCAGGCTAATAGCTTTTTGTTGTAGCAAAGGGGCTGTGAAATAATTTCAATTTGACTTCCCATTTAACCCGCCGTTGTTCGAGCTGCCCCTGCTCCGCTGCTTTGTTGCACAGTGTATGCCCTCGAAAGCCGGGTTGAAATTGAATCTTTGTTTGTGCAACACTACTATTATTGCACATCATATATGTATGTATGTATGTATGGATGAATGTATGTGGGTGAATGAGTAAAAGTGCATATACATATTTTTTTCTCGTTCCGTTCTGCTTTCACTTTGTTAAGGCTTCGGGTTTGGTTTCTTTTGTTTTGGCCTTTGCCTTTATTTTTGAATTTATTTTCCAGTAATTAAATTTTTCGCCTTGGTCGCGTTCACTGCGGCCGGTACGCGCTATACAGAAGGGACACAGTGCGCGAGAGAGAGACAGTGAGAGAGGGAGAGAGTGAGAGACGGAGCGGCAACGGCAATTGTTGTTTTACGGGCAGCGCTCAAAAGTATGCAACGAATTTTCAATTTTTGGTCCGAGTGAAACTCTTTCGAAGAATTTGAAATCACATTCCAGCCATTTCACAATAATACTTCTTTTCATATGAAGGCAAACACAATCAATATTTAGAAAGCGAAACAATAAATTGTTATTAAATTTGTACTCACCGCCGGCAGCATTTTCATAAAGCCCAACACGTAGATGAGCATCACACTCGATGTGGACACGCAGAACTGCATCTTGAGGAAGGTAACGGCGCACTTGTGATTGCACCAGATGGGCAATAGGATGAGCAGGGCGGAGCAGCATTGCAGCAGGCAGAGTCCACAACTCACGATCACAAAGATGGGACGCTGCGGGACAAGCGACTGGCTGGACTGTAACGAGAGGAAAAGCCATAATGTTAGGAATATTTGCTTAGTAACTATATTAATGTTTGTTAAACAATGAAACAAGCTATCCGCAAGGAGGCAATATTAAAACGCAGGATTGCGGGCATTCAGTAAAAGTGATTCTGGAAAGGCAGGACTGTCGATGATGTTGAAAATATATTTGATTGAATTGTAAGCTGTAGACCAAAATGCAATCAAATGAGGTTTTCCTTCCCCAGCTTCCCTTTGTAGTCCCCAATTAAGCCTACTAAACTAGGGCTTGCCCTCGGGCCTTCGAATATAATTAAATGGAAATGGAATCAAAATAATTGACAGATAATAACTGCGAATGCTTACATTAGGCTGCCTTTTGGTCAGCATGACGACGTAGGTTCCGGAGAGCGGGCAAATGCAGCGCGTTATGTTCTCCATGAGGTGCTTGGTGATGCAGAGGTCAGAGCGCCAGGTAGAGTCGAAGGACGCCTTATAGTCGTGACTGTGGGATGAGATTATTTGCGATAATTAAGGATTATTTACTTGATAAATAATCGAGCTCACCCGCAGACGGCCACCCAGTCGCCGGACTTAGGCACACTTTCGTGCTGGAAGATGATCTCCACGTGACCCGCCTCGAAGGACAAACCGAGGGGTTCGCGAAAGTTGTCGTTCGAGCGGTTGGACTGAAAGAGCCATGTCTGTATGATGCGTGAGGCGAGCACATAGTCGGAGTCCTTGGGGTCGCTGAGGGATCGTAGTAAAATGGAATCATTAATATAATGTAGATCACTGCAGTTACTGCTGCCTTGTCCCAGTTCCTAAAGGACAATCGTCCTCCTCATCACATAGTAAAAATTCCGAAGCCTGAATCAATATCTTGCCAGATAATCTTATCAAGGCAGCAGCGCGAACGTATCCAATCTCACTCACACACACACACACACGTGCTGCATATGCACATTATTTAATCAACGTTTGCCAGCGTATGGGAAGGATTTTATGCCAGCCCCGAGCAGATTCAAATCTAGCTCTGGCCATGCAAGAATTAAGCATTTGTTGTTGCAGCGCCGTGTTGCAAGCTGCAAGTTGCATGCACCACATTTGCATTTTGTTTACAATCTAAGAGCCTTACAGCT